>JAPMUY010005171.1:2500-35000 GCA_026901105.3 Galaxias olidus | reverse complement strand
ATTTTGGGGGATTAACATATTTAATTCCCCTCCTTAATCCCATCGGAGTTAATGCCCTACCATTTCCAATTATCCAACTAAGTGTAACACGGAGGGAATTCGGGGCGGCTGCCTTCTCTAGAGCAGCGTTCACTTCATGAGTGCGTAGCGTCTCTGTATGCTGTCCTCATGTTTGTGTTTACAACTATGTCTTATTTATTACCATACAAACACTTATTTTTTTTTTTTTACTATATTCACCCATGTCGAAGGTTATAATATAATGAATCCAAATCCAAATTGGACTGTCTGAACAAAATCTACTTGTCCCAAAGACAACATAATTCCAGAAAACATTTTTGCACACACATAACACTTCCGTAACATTTCATTTCCTGCGAGAAGGTTTGCATCTGAAACCTTGTGGCCGGTCATCCGCTCCCTCCATCGTCTCACGACTTCCTTACATCCAACCACAATACTAGAATCCTGAGAACATCCTCCCTTACCCTCATTTCACTGATAGGCTCTGGTATGTTTTCCTTTTGCGCTCCAAATTAAGTTTCAATCAGATCCACCTGGTTCGGCTGGTTCCCAGGCCGGAGCTCAGTCCACCCCCCTTGGAGGGCTGATCACGTGGGTCCGTCTGCGTTGCATCAGTCCCAGACAGGAGACTGGGAGCGTGGGTCTGAGGGCCGGGATTCAGCTCCCTCTCTGTCCCCTTGTTCTTTTAATAGACAGCTCATTCATTATGGAGATTCCTTTTGCATGACACAAAATCGGAGACATGGCGACATAGACGTCTGTGTGTGTGTGTGTGTGTGTGTGTGTGTGTGTGTGTGTGTGTGTGTGTTTGTGTGTGTACAGTGTGTGTTGGGAGGTGGATAAAGAGCTCAGTGTGTATGTGTTTGTTTGTTGTGATATGTTGCCTCGTAATTGAACTTGCTAAACTATTTCCTCACCTCCACCTGAACATTTACAAAGCACCCAGAGCCTTTTTGGTGTAGGACTCAAACAGGTCATGGTCTTTAAATCAAAGCAAATTCTTAACTAATCCAATAATTATACAAAGATGACACAGAGTTTCCAACTTAGAATCTTTTTTTAGATTCTGGCAAACTTACAGTTATTTGTGCGTGTCAGATCCTGCATGTCACTTCAATAGGAATATTACATGTGGAAATGTTTGAAGTTTCACAATCGCAGTAGTTAGAAAAGATAAGTTATTAAAACTTCCATCTTGCTTTTGGAGTATATAATTCTAGTGTTGATGATTTGGAAGCTGTGGAATTTTACTTCGACACATTGTCTCTGCTAAGATAAGAAAAGCTATTCATTGGGAAGGCATTAACCATTAGCCGTCATTGTGCATGAAGCGTCTTCCTGTCACAAGCTTCTGATCCATTGGCACCAGCTATAAAGCCACAATCTCAGCTGCCCTGGCATTAATGAATACCATGGTTTCATGAAAACCTAAAGTACTGTGACTCACAACTAATGGCATGTTGACAAGATCACATTTCACGAACTTTCATTCTGAAAATCTGTTGATGGAATGTGCTTTTATTAGCTGGTTGATAGCTTGACCAGTTCGTCTAGCCTTTGATTCCCGAATACCAGAATACCCGAATACTGTTATACTGACCATGGCTGCACCTATATTTATTATTCCCCAATTTCATACATCATCCAGATGGCTGTTGCTTCAGTACCCAAATATTACATACTAAAGGGCTGTTTCCATACTACTGGTATTTGCAGTTATCTGCTTCTGTGATACCCGCTTTATATGTTAAATACCATGTCCATGCATTGGACAGTAGACCAGCATCCCAGTAGAACTTGCTCTTCAGTAATTGCATTTTGTTTTTCATTTTTATGTTGTTGACTAAAGAGCTTTCATGCGTGTGAATTCCATTGTGCTTGTCGTGTATGGGCAGTAAAACATTTTTAGTCTTGAAATCTTGAGTTGAAAATGCCTTTATTCTTTCTAAAAGATGTCCAAAAAATCAGTTTGAGCCTTAAGAGGAAATTATGGCTTGAATTAGGAGATAGGGCTATTGCACTTGATCAATTCATGTTTTGTTTGTGCCATTCTCATGCGGATAACTCTTCTGCATGTGAACTTATAGAACAGTTATCTGTATGAGGATGAAACTGTCTGTTCAATAAATATCCGTGCTTTCATCACTACAACGTATGATGCTGAAAGATGATCACCAGGGTAGACCTCCCCTTGACATGCGATTCAGGACCAATTCATTCCAGACAAATTCACTTTGGTCTCTCTACATGAAGATCTCCTTATCGTCGTGCTGTAATGACAAGGCTGTGCTATAACACCAAGCCCATCATCCTGGCTCTCACTTCTCTATCAGCACTTGTTGTACCACTTGAACCCGCTCTTGAAAAGAAAAGCCCTCGTCTTTCATTCAACGAGTCCGAATCCGCTTGCTCATCCAACCCCCCCCACCCTCCTCCTCTTCTATTCCCCTCCCTGGGTGACAATCTGGCCATTGTACCATCCTCAGCCCTCCTTTCTCTGCCCTCCACCCTTCCTTGTCACCCCCCCTTCCCCGAGCTGCTATGAGCTATATTACTTTGACCCTGGCCCATCAATCTGCTTCAATTGGATAATGATCTGTAATCACTTTCTTTCAGGGGAGTCTATAAAACGGGCCGGGACCTTAGCACCCCTCCCGAGAGAGAGAGCTCCTTCTGTTCACTCCCTCGTCTGATCCACTCCTCCTTTCAGGCCCCACTAAATACTCTCTCACACGGGGCTGCTTCTCTGCAGCCAGCGCGGGCCGGCCCGCCGAGAGGGCCTCTGTTGATTTGTCATGCTTCTCGCTCTCCAATAGAGAGGGGCTAAGAGGGACAAGGCGGACATCAGCAGGGGAGGGGGGGCCGAAAGGAAGGGGGCTCTTTAGGCAAGGGGGCCCTTCCCCCCCACCCCCCTCCCGTTAAGACAGGGGTCCCAGCCTTCTTCATTAAAGCTGACCCTTCATTAGGTCTCTTTGTGCAGCGGCCTTGTAATCGATAGAGCTCTGCGACTGGACAGGAGGGCGTGGCGGGGTCAGTGGGTAAATGGAGCAGGAAGGCCTAGGTTTCAGCGAGGGAGCGGGAGGAAGAGGGGGGCGAAGGGAGAGATTAGGGTATGGGTTGAGCGACGGGGAGAAAGAGAGGGATTGAATGAGCTCTGGCGGGGGGCAAATTAAGCCATGAGCCCGTTTTCCTTTTCAGAACATGTTCGATTAAACGTCTTTAGATCATCAGATTTTAAGACCAATTCAAAGACAAAAGCAGACGGATGTTAACGTTAGCTCCTATAAAAAGAAACCAGAGATGAAAATTTGGCTTTGAAGATAAAAATCACAAGAAAACACTAAGTAATGATAATAAAAAAAAACTGTGTTTTTACAACCTTTCTCAGATTGTTTGGAAAGGGAAATGACTTAACACGTGCTACTGTATGAGACCTTTAGTGGTGTTATCACATGAGTGGATAAGATCTGAGTGGCTGTTTTCACAGCACATTGCACATTTCCATTTCCAAAACGAACCGTACATGTTCTCGCTGAACAGTTATCAATTGTTTTGGACTGGACCACTGCGGCCACTGTAATCAAGCTGTGCCTTAGTCATGTAAAAGGCACAAGCGCATTCAGCACAGTTCAAAAAGCCAGCAGATTGACCACGGCTTAAAACTCCATCACTTCAGCGTAAGCCTTTGTTTATTCTCTTCTGCACCCTTGAATATCCATAAAAAAGACTGGCTAAATGTAGTTGAGGCCCACACAATACATTGATGAATGGACCACTGCCCTCCACCCTCTCCCCCCTCCATCCCAGTCACAGAGCTGGGAGTTGGGGCCTGTCTTGTATATGATTATTCCCTCCACCATTCTTCAGCAAGTTTAGGGCTTTTACACATGGAGCATATGCCTATTGAAAGGGTGGCACCATGCAAGGCAGGCACAGATGGAGTCACCCTCCCCGTCAATAGCGAACAATGGGAAATGGAAATCAAAGTTAAAGGGGTGCATCCAACTCCATTTAGCCCACACAAAAGGTGCTTGTAGGAGGCAAGCTGCAGGGAGGGGCCGCCAGGGTGACGGAACATGTCACAGGTCATAAAACAGCGTCCTCAGCTGGCCACTCCGTCACCCTGGCGATAGAGACGCGGCGACAGAGCGGTACGGACGCCCCATCCAGCCGGTGGCCTGACACCTCCCTCTCGCTCCCGAAATCACAGCCTCAACCTCGACTGCTTACCACCTTGGTCTGTCTCCCACAAATGGCATACGCACAGCCAGTACATCTGTTCTGATACGCCACACACACCCCAAAACTATGTCAAATGTGTTACTAGACTGAAGCTGAAATATCTGTTTCTATTGTTCAACTGTCTGGTTTAGGTTGGCCTGTAATTTTTGTTATGTAAAACAAAGAATAAATAATGGTGAGTGTATGTATGTAAAACATTGCTATAATTGCACTGTTGCTATTATTTTCACATATACAAACAGTAAATGACAAATACAAAGTGTCTGAGTCGACCTGTGGTAAATTAAGCTTATTATTAAATTATTAAAGCAGTTGGTGTGATGTGCATTCTGCTGTGGTATATGCTTAAATGTAACATTCTATAGCCTTTCAATCAATTTCCATTAAACATTACTCTCCAAATCCTATGCACTTTCCTTATAACATGAAGAACCAGAGAACCATTAAAATTAACCCTCACAGGCCAAAACTACATAAGCAGTACAAATGTAGGACATATACACACACATCGTGCACGCGCGCGCGCACACACACACACACACACACACACACACACACACACACACACACACACACACACACACACACACACACACACACACACACACACACACAGTCACAGCCCCTTAAACAATGGGTTCCTTCCGGCATCTCAGTCTATTTTTTTATAGGTTGAGACAGTTGCCTGCTCAGGTGTGTCTAACATTGTAACAATGTACATAGGAACCATTTCTCGTTCTGTTGGACAGCGCTGCTTTAAAAACTCTAATATTTGGGCGTCCATAGACAGACTTATGTGTGCATTATTGAGCTCCCATGTTCTTAGTCAGCATCAGTGGGAAAGCTTGCCAACCCCATGTGCTCAGCGCTGGCTTTGGCCTGCGTTTTGCTCCAACATATGAATGTAATTATAAAGGAGCTCTGTGAAGCGTTTAGTAGGAGTGTCCAGTCACAGCCCTTAGTACTGAGGTCTTCGGTCTCGGTCGTTCCCATGGATGTTTCCGGAGGAAAAATGCATCGACTTGAAGCCAATGGACTTCCTTTTGTCTGGACAACATGAAGCAAAGCCAGACTCTTCCAATGTGATTTTAATAATACACTCATGACGCTGGCTTTGGTAGATAAGCATAGGAATCCATAGAAATACGTTTATTTCTATGCATTACTCCAACGGGTTCTTCCAAACTGATTTTAATGCTTTACCACGTCTGGCAAAAGGTATCGACATTAAGACACAACCATTTTCATACAATATGAGGAAACAAGATACTGCAGAAAACAAAGAAAAGCACACACATTCATACGTACATACCCAGCCAAACCCTTGCACACACACACACACACACACACACACACACACACACACACACACACACACACACACACACACCCACACCCACACACACACACACACTGAATGCCAAAATTGCCTTCGTAATTGATCCACTTTGCGAGTCCAAGCTGCCCCCCTTTAGCGACTATCCAATCAATCCAGACTCTCATCCTAAATGACATCTCCCTTAACAAATTAAAGCTAATGAAATAACCATCAGAATGTCATTACATGGGCGGGCCCACACTGTTATTACCCAGCATGCTACTCAGCACCTGGGCAACACTACATGACTGTGCAGACCCTGCCTCCCAAAAAAAAAGAAGAAGAAGTACACCAGACCGCGTTGGGTAAAGCCAAATATGGGCACGCCCAACAGTGCACCATGTGGGTTAGTGCAGAATAGGAAATTACTTTGGGTGGTCTTTTTGGGCAAGTAATTGTTGCATTTTTGTGCTTCTAATTTCTCCCCATCAGATTCACTCTAAAAAATCTCCAATCTAATTTAGCTGCTTAGATGATGCCCCTCGCCTTGAGTCCCGCCATACTCCCCCACTACTTATAGCCAAATCCCACTCTCTTTTTTTTCCTCTTCCATCGCTTCCTTTTCTTCCACCATTTCAGAACCGACGCCAGATGGTGTTTTAATAAAGTCCAGTAGGAATATGACTGTGAGTAAACAATGCAGCACATGCCAACTCTGTAATTGCTGGGCACTATTACAACCCCTGTGCCTGGCAGAGCCTAGGAGAGAGAAGGGGGACGGAGCGAGGGAGAGGTTGGCCAAGCTGCAGACACACACCTAGCAGCTGGAGCCAAAAGAGCACAGCTGGTGGAGGAGCAGGGAGGGCTCTCTGTTGGGAGCAGGCTAGGTTGGGCCGGGGTCTGGGCCGAGCAGGGCTGGGCTGGTTTGGGCCAAGCTGACAGGGTCAGTGCCTGGCCTGGGCTGGAGGCTATGCAGGCACCAAGCCCAGTCTTCAGCCCTGGCCACTAATCTGTGCTCTCCAGTCCTGACACTAAGCCAAGCTAGCCTTTTCCTGAGCCCAGGTCAGGCATGGAATTGAACCAACTGGCCATAGATGTTTTGTTTTTAAGGCTCTCTATTAATCCGTTGTCATGCTTTTTATTTCATCCATTGTGTGCTCTCCCTCTTTAATTTCCCACGAGATAAATAGACAGTATTAGATGTAGACACTTTGCGTCACAGCGTGCATGCACACACATGCACAGAGGTAAACACACTCACAAAGACAAACAAAAAGGCAAACATTTTTAAACTATATTGAAATGAGAAAATGAACACACATCTTGAGCTGCCATTAATGATGGTAAAAAAAAACAACTACAGCTGAAACTGCCTAGCTACCTCAAGCTCAACCTTCCTCCGGCTTGCTCCACTGTTCAGGAAACGTCACCTTCTGGAACTCGCTTCACATTGCAATTGGATCCCGATGGAAAGCCTTCATCGCACAATGGTGCAGTCGTTACATGTCAGACAAGAGTCCTCCCATGAAGCACCATTAAACCTGCTGCCCCGAGGAACATCAATCAGAGTCCATCCCTGCACGGAACTGACAGGCCAGCCCGTGACGTCAAACACCTGTGAGAGAAGATAATACAATCAACCCAACGCACACTTCTTCAAGGGGTGAACACAACATGGATAGTTAGTTTTCAGCATGTGTAAGTACACTGCAGGCAATACTTCACTTTCATATCAAGCTGTGACACTTACTACCGTCATTTTGAAACGATTGTGTTGTTTTCTTGGTGTCTCACTGTTAAGCTCGGGTTAGTGCCGTAGGAAGAAAAAGATTTTTTTTATTTTTTTATACCCAAAGTAAAATCAAGCAATTTCCTCTGCTATCAAGTTGGCTCTTCCGTGAGAGACAATTAATGAAAATGACTTTTTTAACAGAGGTTAAATGACCAACCAGCTCAACCTTGAAGTTCACCATCTACATGAATATTGAATGATTCTTAACCTTCTGTTCTAATGCTAATTGAAGCAGAGGAATATTACATATTTGTAATTAGGAGCTGCTGGACGAACCTTGGTGGTAGGGCCTCATTAGGTTAATCATGAGGACTCTATCAATTATGCAGGTGAAAGTAGCGGTGATTTGGAAAATTCCAATCTCCAAAAACTTTTCCCCGGAGTAATTATATTGACGAATTCTTCCTCGACATTGTCATTAATTCTGAGACCTGTGAAGTTAACCTCTCCGATTTTGTTCCTCCAATAAGAGACTGATTCTAAATGGCTCTCTGAACTATGATTACATTAAGACTGGGATTGTTCTGAATAGCAGGCTAGAGATATTAAGAGAAGCTAATCCATTCAGAACCCAACAAACACTTTGCCTGAGGACATCACCAAAAATAAAACATCAAACGCCCCGTGACAGGTTTGCTGATAAGAACAAACAATAGTTCATGTTGAAACACAACTTCTCCTTTGACATGTTGAACCTCTCTCCAACCCCGTCTTTTCAAATACTTTTCGGCCTTGTGAATTTGCAGATTCCCCCTCAAGGCACGGAGCGATTTAAGCATATCCAAGAGTCTAGATCAGCAAAAGCTCCCCCATGATTCCAGCTACAAGATGTCTACGCCATACCGTTTCTGGTCTGTATGGACATGCCGTGTTTGAACAGAGAACATACATTCACAGGAAACGTTCTCTTTTCTTCAACATTTGATTCCCGTCGATTCCAAGTTTCTGTCAGACCTTCCTTCAAACGTCGCACTTGCCAGCAAGTCTGCAGCCACACCATTAATCTTGAATTGTCTGGGTATGGGGGAGAAGATGGCAGGAGGAGACTTTGTAGCATCTGAAAGGAGGGTGGTAAAGTGGGTCAGAGGACTCAGACCGAAGCGAAGGCAGCTGCCCTTTCCGTTCCAGCCCTTTCCTCCTGGACCGTCCCTTCTCTCTCAGGTCGACAGTTGGTGAGGGTCACTTGTAGGGCCTGCAGTGTGCTGTAATGCTCAGCCCATTCCCTCACTGAGCACCCCATGGATCCCTCCACCAAGTCTAACGCCAAGCTTTTTTGGACGATGTATGCATGTGTCTACCCCACAACACCACGAGTCCCATTTCACAAAAGGATTAAAGTGCTTTTAGAATATTTATTCTTGGGGAGGTCTTTACGTGTTCGTAACTTTTGACTTCCAAACGTAACTTTCTTTATTTGCCTGCTCTGTGCAGCTCTACAAGGCAAAGTGTACAGAGCACTGATGCAACACAATTCTGTATCCCATTTTCCAAGATGAAGACAAGTACATTTTATCTCAACCCCAGACAACCGTTGAAGCATCAGCCGGGTAAGAAATATGTCCATAAATGCATATAAATATTGCTTTTACACTCCATCTATCATGAATGCAATTTCTTTGGTGCTTTTAAAAATTAATTTCACTCTGACCTGTTAAAGGCGAAGGCACAACATTGGTAGACTGCGTGGTTCAGATTGCTGTTGTGTCTGTGATTTTCAATTACCTCAGAGAACTGTGGAGAGCAGAACACGCTCCAACAGCAACTTTATTTACTGGGACAAGTGGTATGGAAAAACAAGATTTAATGAGCTATGTTCAACAGCAGGGAAATGAAATTCATGCAAAATAATCTAACTGAGAATTGCTGTGAGAAGGAAGACATACAGGATGTGCAGTGCGCGTTACGGAGGATATGTTTAAAGAATAGGACATAAAATGGTACTACATTCTGTAACACAGTGTGGTGATTAACATTTCATTCAAGGTTCCATTTGACTGATTTAATGTCTGGCAACATACCATCTAAAGCATTCATTTAGAAATAGTTTTGATGTTGTATTGGTCCAATCACTTACAATGAATCTGCTCATTGTTTCACCTTGAACCAGGCCACGACCATAGACATAAATGCCTCTTCGTGAGAGATGAATACAACAGAAAGACAACGCAGAACCACAGTTAATCCTCAAAAAGGCAGTACATAGGATATATGACATTCTTTCATCATGTGAAGTTGGTCAAAAATGCAACAAACAAACAAGAAAGGACATGAAAGTTACAACTGGTTTTCATAAAACACACTGTGTATTCAGAGCCATCCAACTCAAGTGGATCCAGATGCTCCACGACACATTCTTCTTGGTCTTACATTTGTATATCTATACAGTATAAATATATATTTAAAATATTCTAATATGCTTTTTATCTATCATGTTTAGATCAAACATAAGGCCCTATGAATTGTTAAAACACAATAGCTATAATACAATGGACTGTCTTTACTGGTCTGTTTTTCTCAAACGCCAGGGAATCTCAAAGGCCTCAAGGGTCCACGGGTGCCTCTGCATTGTGAAAAGAAAAATTCACTCAACTTTATATTAGGGAGTCTTGGGCTAAGAAATTGCGTATTTTGGTCTCTTAAAATGCTCCGATCCCATCACGGTTTACAGGTTTTGAGTTTTTTTATTTCAGTTATTTTGTCACCCCTATGAAGATATATTAAGTCTTAACTGACCTCATACAGATATTAAACAACTGCATGACATTCCAAGTGACAACAAGAAAACATCCAGTAATGAAAAGAAAGTTTCTGCAATGGTTTGTTTTGCCAAAGAGGATAAAAAGTGACAAGGCTTCAACCAACTAGAGTTCAAGGCATCGCCGGTTAATTACTGTGCTCAATTATGCTTTTGTAAGACATGTGAGGGGGGTAATGTTTTCACAGGCACAAAACAAAATAAAAACATTTAAAAAAGAGAAATTATGTCAACAGAAGTAATTTGTATCGGTGCTGTGCATACAATTAAAACAAAAAGCATTTCTATGAAATAAAAATGTTTCTAACAATCGATTTTTCAAATAATTTCAATTTATGCTACTTGTAGATACTCACTATTGAACAAAAGTATTTTACACAATGGGTGGACCTACATTAGTACCCTCATCAACGAACAAAGTAATAAGTGGGATGTCAAAACAAGTCATAGAGCTGATTGTCAGTCTTGTCAATTAGCTTTTTTGAATGACATTTTATTATGTGTTTGTTTTCAGAGATTAATTTCTTAGATTAAGGTTTGAAGGTTTTTCATATTATTCCACACTATACCATCTAAGATTACAATTAAGAATATTTGGCTTTGTTGTTCTTTTCAGGTTGTTGTTGTTTTTGTTATTGTTGTTGTGTCACTTTGGCATGCTGGTGCTGCCCTATGTGCCAACCCCCATGCACTCTGCCGCTTTTCCATGTGGTTGTAATTTCACCAGGATGTGTTTTTACCACAAATCAAATAAAAGACCCAGCTATGAGGGGAAAAACTAAGCGATATGCACCACATACTGTGCAATCAAACCAAGTTTGTTCAAGAGAACATCTCAGTCAACAAAGTGGTCAAAATTACAATCGCAAGCAAGCGATACATATTCTCTTTGATTACTAGGTATAAGTGACATCCAGAAAGACTTTTCTGTTTCCCACATTGACATTAACTTAAGCAACTGCACTTAGGAAAAAACATTTTTTTACATTGACAATGCATTTTTTTATTCTTTCTTTATAGGCATTTGGAACATAGCAATTATCTGTATAAGTATATAAGTATATTCTGATATTTCCCATTATTGTTGTTAAAAAACAACATAAAATCCATATGAAAACCGATTATATCTAAAAGTATGATACATTGAAACCACAATGACAGTGTTGTTGAGCACTCTTTTTATTTACATAAATCCTAGTAATTACTAAGTTGAGGCCAGGTAGAAAACGGTCAATTGAGAACAGCTGTTACAAAAAGGTTGCAAAGTTCACGCTTAACAACCATTTTTCAATTGCTGTATTACAAACCAAGAGTGCAATGTTCAAGTCTCTCTGACATATCAGAAAATAGGTGAAGTAGTGGCTGTCAATGGCAAAGAGTACAAGGCACGACAGAGACACTGGGGCTGAGCTGACCTCTTCTGCTCTCATTTACACTCGTGCCTTCAACCATAATTATTCAGACTTCCCTTTTCGCCATCTCTTTTGTCACATAAAGTATAAAATAATATGCTATACAATGGTGTGTTTGTTTGTAGGGCCATTGATGCTAAAATATGCATAAGTGATGTGCTCAATGACAGCCACTGAACATGTGTCTGTGACACTAATCAAGTCTGAGGTGTTCTATAGTGGGAGCTGCACCTGTGAAGCATGGTGGCTGATAGTCCACGACTGAGACAAGCAGGTAGACACAAAAACTGTTCATAAGTGTTTAATCCCCTTTTTTCACACTTAGTACCTCATATATAAAAGCTTTTTCTTTTGCAGCAATACAATTCCAGGGAAAGCCTATGAACAAATAAACATATACAGTATATTTCTTTTACTATGCCAAATAATTTAATGCATCTAAATTGTTCACGTTAGATTGAAAACAATAAATGTTGACTCCAATAAAATGTACAAATCAATGTTTTGTTGAACTGTGATTGATCCTGCAATCTATGATCTATGCTAGAAAACGATTTGTTTATACAATTCTGACTCAATGTACAGAATGACGCAAAAGACAAAAGCAATGTTTTAAAGTAAATAAAGGCACAAATCATTTTGAAGTTATGGAATGTGCTCTCAGAATTGTCCAAATAATCTCAGGCCACGATTTATAGTTTCATTGACCATCTAAAACTAAATCAACGCATCGATAATCCCTGTCGATTATGGATAAAACACACCCATTAATCCATCCTAATCCCTCTATCGGTGAACTAAATTCCCCTGTCTACAAAGCATCCTCGCCTGATAAGAAGGTGACAGTGTCACTCTGGCCCGGGCAGCCAGCCTGGAAGGCCCGATGTGCATAGGCGTCTGCATCATGCTAATTTCCATTGTTGTGATAAAAATAAATGGGGCCGGGAAGCAGCCCTGGGCCAGGGGTCGCGTGGTGACAGCGAGGAGACTCAGACGGCATTACCTTGATACTTGGTGACAGTGGGACATCACTGTCACCAGCCTGTTTGGAAAGGCTTGACGGGGCTCTGGCTATAACTTGGAGCGAACGTGGGAGATGGATGTGTGTTGACAGTACAGTATTCAAGGGCACATTGAGCACATTAGAAACTTTGCTCGCCCACGTAATTATCCGTGGTCATCATGTCTTACTGGTTGTAGCTTGTAGATGCTGCTGAGCGACTTAATTTAGTCACTGATCACATATACACTGTGGTGTGGCTCAGGACACTGACAATGTTATTGTGTAAGGAAGACGTCCGGTGAAAACACCACAGGTGCTATTTATTTTAGAACAATGAGCCAAATAAATGATTGTTTTTGATAAAGTATGAATATCAAAATTAGTTGTAGCTTTTAGATGCTGCTGAATGAATTTAGTCACTGATAATACATAAAAAGTGCTGGTAAGATTTTTGGTAGAACCTCACCATTTCAGTTTTTTTTTTAAAACAATGAGCAAAATAAATATTACTTTGGAAGTGCTAAAGTATGAATGTATATATGTTTTGATTAAACAGTAAAAATGAACTACACCATACAGTATTCAATTTGAAATCTCTGGCTTGAGGTGTTTTTGCTCCAACTAACTGGTGAGGTACTACACAAGAACAGTAGGTGGCGCTTAAACACAGTGCTCACACACACAAACACACGCATGCACACACGCACACATACACACACACACACACACACACACACACACAGAGATGCGCAAACACACACGCAGGCATACATACACACTCACCTCCCCCCCCACTCACACACACACACACAAACACACACACCCCGACACACTCACACGCACTTACACAGATATATCATCCTCTCCAATCCCACAAAGAAGCCAGTTTCAACTTACCTACCTCTCTCTGTTCATCTGATATCCACACCCTCGACCCCCTTTCCATCCCCTCTCCGAATAACAGATCCACGTGGCCAGTGCCTGATTTCAGTCGCCTTTTCTCCTGCCCCTTCAGCAGGACGCTGTGTACAGCGGATCAGGCGTTGGGGAATGACATGCGACGGGATGCAACGTAATACTTGCCAACATAGGGTTAGATCAGGTCTCCAGGCACTACAGGTGATGCTCCCCACTCATCCTTAAGTGTACTATCCTTGGCCATGTGTGTTTCATAGCAATAGGGAAAGTGTGTGAGCATGAGGGCACGAGTGTGTGACTGTGTATGTGTGTGTGCTTGCTTGACATTGGTTGGGTGAGTAAGTACATTTTCATTGGGTTGGGTTGTCTTTGTAGTTTCATTGTGAATAACACTCGTATTATTAATCTGTATATTTAAATAATATTTTTCGAAGCATGTGGTGAGAAATAGTGTGAAACAAGTCTTGTGTAAGACGTCAAAAATAAATATCTGAGAACTCTGTTCACTAAGTTTACATGATGATGTCTCTCAGGACCTGTCCAATAAGTTCCTGAGGTTGGTTGCTTGATTCTGGTCACACCTGCTTTGGGAAAAAAAAACTTTAGGTTGTCTTGGTAACCAGGTTTCAGTCTGATTGACCTTCACTCAAGAAGATAACAGAAAAGCTGAGAAATGAATGAATGTATTCAACTCATGACTAATTAATCAAATTATTCTGCAATAATAATAGAACGCATTAATGATGATTTATTCAGTCTACCACACATAGTCTGGGTTTGACCTCCTTTGTCATATGACCTTTTTTTGACATTACATATTTAATCTGGAAAGGGACGGTTCTGTGTGTGTGCGCGCATGCTTGTTTGTCTTTGTGTGAGTGTTTTCAGTATGCTTTTGTCTGTCTGTGTATGTGTGTGTGTGTGTGTGTGGGGGGGGGGGGGGGAGTACATCTATGTGTGTCTGGCATTGAATTGGAGTGGCTGATGCCCTTGGCTGTGTTATGATTGGACCTAGAGGAGTGTATGGGAGTCCCTGTGTGGCATTTCCTCATGTAGACCAGGGGAGCCTAAATGTTTCTATGTGTGTGTGTGTGTTGCCTGTACGACAGGGTTAGAGGCTAGCTGGGGACGGAGGCTGTGAGTGTGTGGGAGCAGGGGGAAGGGGGGGTGGGGGATGGGGGGGGGGGTGTCGCTGGCTCTATGGGGCAGCTGCGTGAGCGTTCCTGTTGACTTTAAACAGCTAAATAGTACCAGCTTGGAGGACTCTTAACCTTCCTTCTCTGAGAAGGCCTAATGAAGTCCTGAAAGGCTTCCTGACTCTCTCACATGGCTTTGTTTAAGGTTTCCCTCTCCCTCCCCCCATTGAGGAAAGCCATTATCCTATTGAGCAGACAGACACAGAACCCCTGAAAGACGGACAGATCTGGCTAAAGGTGAGGCTATCTCCATTACAAATGGCTGTTCCACTGCATCAAACCAGGAAACAGCCTGCATATAAGTATCAACAGGAGCTGATGGAGTGGAGCGAGAGAGATTGCGAGAGTGTGAGAGGGAATGAAATAAGCAGAGAGAGAGAGAGACGGGAGAGAGAGAGAGAGAGAGGGAGAGGCAGGGGACTAAAAAGGGAAAGAGGGAGCGAGGGAGAGAAAGAGTTAAAGAATAAAAGAGAGAGAGAGCAAATAAACTACACAGATTATTTCCTCGCAGTAAGGAGATTTCAAATCCCCCTTCTCTTTTTCGTGGATGTGTAATGGCACTTTATTTTAATTTTATGGTTTCTGTGTACTCGATTGAGGGAAATTGTTTCTATGTGGTTACATAAGTCTATTGAGCTACAGAGAGGCACACATGGAAAAGAAAAACGGTGGCAGTGGCAATTGAATTTGTATTCACATCGAAGTGGGTTAACCCAGTTAAAAGTGCAGAATCCAATAGCAGGGGCTGATATGTGGTGTCAGGCCAATCTCCTTCAGAGGCGAGATTGTCTGCTTATTTGCCACAATTCCCGGGCTCATATCAAGCTTTTAAGTAATAATAATACATCATATAATTGTGTTTATGGAGGAGGAAGTGTCTGCGGAACCAGGATGTTCATTGAAATCTTTTTCTCTGAAATGCTGTAGCGTCACCCTTGTCTCATGGCAAGATGGTAAATTCAATTGCAGATATATGTATATATATATATATATATATATATATATATATATATATATATATATATATATATATATATATATATATATTTATCGTGACAAAAAAAATTATATACTGTATATATAGATATATATCTATACATATAGATATATATAGATATATATCTATATATATGTTTTTATTTTTTTATTTTTATTGTTTTTGTCACGGTAAGCCACCTCTTTTTTAGGAATTCTTTAAATATGTTTCATACTTTTTTTAAATGTGTGTTTTGGGTGGCACGCTGAATTTTGCATGCCTTTTTTTCTCATGCTTTCATCAAACAGGGTAAGAACAGCAAAATGAGAATGATTTGGTCGTTATATATTGTCTTCTTTTGGTCCATTGACTTTTTATTACAGACCTCAGGTAAATGTACTCGCTCGCAGCCAACAGGGAGAAATCAGTTCAACCACTTGCTTCGGAGCATTTTTATCTGCCGTTTCTGCACTCTCTGTGTACTCGATTTGACTCAAGTCAGCACGAATTGTTTTGTGCGTATGCTGGAGTGAGCATGGGTGTGCATGTGTTTAAGAGTGAGTACATGTAAAGGGAGAATAGCTGCTGGTAGCAGAGGTGTCAGGGGGTAGGATTAAAAAGAGGAGGAAGAATTTTAGGGAAGATATTATGAACAGAAAGGGAGGGAGGGGAGCAGGGAGGGGTAGGGTCTAATGGAGGCGGTACTCGTCTATCAGTAACACCCAGCCAGCAGCCAGCAAACGCCGGCCACCATGGTTGTCCCCTCCTCCAGCCTGCTGCTGCATCTGCCAGCAGAGGAGCACCAGGCTAGCCCGGCGTAGCCCCGCCCGGCCCAGCGCACACCTCCCCTGCTGGGACTGTAGCGGGGCTGGAGCCACAGCTTTTGCGCCCGTTAGCCAGGAGCCAAAGCCCAGCCAGAGATGCCATCTGATACAAGTCTATCATAATGAAGGTCCAGCATGGGGCTAAATGAGTTTCCACCTCCGCCGCACAAGGGGCTAATGACAAAACAGCTCCCCATGCTCAGGGCCCGCCGCTAGGTTTAGTCAGGGCATATGGCACTTGCCTAAACTGCCAGGCTCCATAGAGAAGAGCACCACAGTTAAAGACGCAGTACCTCACTGGCTGATCCACCCTGTTGTCACAACAAAACAACAGAGGAAACACAAGTTCATGTCGGTGTAGCTTCGCTTCTGCTGCTGTAGAGATTACTTAGGCTCCTCTCAAGGCCAAATTGTGCTCTGAGGGTGCCAGACACTAGAGGCAATGAGTAGGCTAATAGCCTTCGTAGATTTATATTAATTTACACGACTTAATGTTACTTAAAATGGCAGATGATCAGCGTACAACAGAAAAGTGAATTAGGGAGACTTGAAGGGGGTGGAGGCTTAACAAATAGGCCACTTCCTTTTCATAGCCCATCTTATGGTTTCCAAGTTAGACAAATTAGCTTAAAGGATTGATAATTCTTCACCAATATAACACTGTTACTGAGCTCTTAAAGTGTGACTTGTCCTTTTTGGGTTTGTCAAACACAAAGTAGGGGCTTGGTTGTGGATATTAAACGAAATCGCATAACAAGGCCCTCATAATTTGATTAATTCATTGTTGTACGTAGACGCAGAGCAAAGGCACCCATGACGGTTCTAGGTTATTTGTTCCACCGACTAATGACAATTTTCCTGCAACAATAACATCAGTAAAGAGCAGCCTCAGAGCGAGTTTCGCCTTGAAATCACAGGCGAGGCAAAGCCAAAGGGGGAACTAATAACCTCTCCTAATTCCTCTGTGCGGCTACTAGTGGCTGCTCAGACAGCAACTTTACCAGCCATAATTGGATGAGGAGGGATGATCCAAACTTCGTTTAACCTTTGGATGTATTTCTGTTTGCCGCGGCGGAGAGGGCGGTCAACCTTAAAAAAACACACGGAATAAAAACACCTTATGAGCTCATCGTGACTGATGACCTCTCGACCCCTCTTGAAACGCTTCGATCTCAAGACTCTTACTCCATCTCAAACAACGCTTCCACGCACCGTGTCGGAGCGCAGCGGCAAACACCTAGCGTCTCTGACCCAAAACCCAGACTCAGGCTTGGTTGCGAGCGAGAGGGAGTGCAGCAGCCGGGTCTCAGCATGGTGAAATGAGCCACTGTAGCCCACGCTGACAGTTCTGGTCCCTGCTGTTATTTATTCCACCACCACCATAACCAGGCCTGGCATCGGCAAGCCCTCGGTACAAATTAGCCCGCCGTCAGTGGGGTGCGGAGATCGCTTCGGCGCGGCAGACACAGACAGGGAATCGCAGACAGCCGCTCGGCCCAACCCCGCAGCCTCTCTCTCTCCTCCTTGCCCGGCTTCCCCCTCGGAGCGAGTGATTGCTTGCAGCTGGGTCGCATTGAGAACATTTTAATATTATGCAGAAGATTAGAGCAAACTAACTACATTATTCTCCAATTACACTCATTTCATCCAACTGATGTCTTTATTTCCTTCCTCTCTCCTCGATTAGCCTAATGTGAAAATAGAGGGGAATGCGCTTAGGACGTTCGGATTGTTCCTCGGCTGCCTATTATTTCACAGCGCCATTAAGGAGTCGTCTTTTATTGTAACTGTAAATAAAACGATTAGGGGCAGATCCTGCCGAGGCTAGGGAGATTTCATTTTGGGGATCTGCTTATCAACATTCTTGGAAGGTTTTGGAGGATTGCTCAGCTCTCCGGCGAGGAGTTAACGCGGCCACCAACCCTCCCCCTCCCTTTTCCCGCCTTTACGAAGCCGCATTATGGTGGCAAATCTCAGCGGTGGAGAAATTGTTATGCATCCTTGTCATAAAATAAATAAATCAATTACATTCCAACAAACACACGGCGCTTCAATCCCAACGCGGGCTCAAATTGCTTCGTCTCACACACTTGTAAGCCTGCTTAATATCCGCAAAGCATGTCCAAATTATTAGAAGTACACGAGTGACTATTGTCAACCAATGATGCGGATGTGCACTGAGGTATGGTAATGCTATCTGTCAGGAGGAGAGGGGAAAAGCCCCACGCAGAAACCCATAGCTGAGTCTTTGGTTTCCTTTGAATTGTGGGGGTTCAAGACAAAGAGGTGTATGGAAGATGACAAAAAAATTCCCTGTATTATCTGTCCTCCTTTTTCGAGGCACGGAATTTATGTTTTAGACTAAATATAATTATTCTGGATAGTTGCAGACTTTATAGTCTTTTCACCGGAACAGAATGAATATTTCTAATTGTATTTTTGAGAACACAACTACACCAAACTGAACTAGCCTATGCTGGATTTCCTGCCATTCTAGAGAAGTGGCCGGAACTCTGCTGCTATAATCTTGGCTAGTATGTTAGTTAGTATGGCGGTGCCAGAAGTATTTATTGGCCATACAATCCCATCAGCAAGTACAGTAGTCAATTAACCTGTATAAAATTTAAGTAAAGAGGTGTACATTTCGGGCTTATATATTTTTCAAATTTTTTTTCTAAAAAGATTGGAACAGTGAGGTTAGGGCAACAGTCAGACTGTCAGCCTGAGGTCAATAATACATTTTGATGTGACCTCTTACTGAAAACAAGAGATATTGTCCATGGTAGATAGGACATGGAATAACATTTCAGAAATGTGAAATTATGTTTCCAATTGCTGTGAATGAAAGGTAAAAACATAAATAACACTCCCTCTGGTACAACATTTCTATTAAATCAATTGAATCAAATCATCCCCAAGAGATAGCCAGTTTTCAACCTGTATTTCTGTGGGAACTTGGGTTACTTGCCAGTCAACTGAAACTGAGCTACAAATAAAATAGGTTTATGTGTTATTACATAAACTCATTACGTGCTGCAGTCCACGTTTAACATCGCTGTGACATTACACAGAATCCCCTTTAGCTACACGAGGTACCCATGTCATGTTTGTTTTCTTTTTCTTACTCCCACCCTCTCTCTCTCTCTCCTGCATTCACTTCTCTTCTGTCCATAAGAGGATGAAAGTGTTGATTTCAGATGTGCGGCAGTTGTTTCGTAGCTGGGAGCGTGTTGGTCTACGGTGTCTATTCTTCACACTCATTCAACACACGATGGGAGCCCCTCGGGCCGGGCAAATCCCAGTGTCCTCCACTGGCCCAAAGAGGGACCAATCCAACAGCCAAATTGCACACACAGACACTACTACCACCAAATACCTCCTCCTGTATCAGATTGCAGTAAATCCAGTTAAAGAGCGCTGAGGGGAGAGAACATATGAGATACAGTTACCTAATCTGGAATGGTTTGACCCTGGCCGTGACATCGTGTACCAGGGCATTGTCTGACAGAAATGTTGAATGTGATGGATTCACAAAGGCTTTTAGGATGTCAAGATCCGTTATTTATTATGGGGAAATTTTCCACTGACAAGTTACTAAGGGGATAAATATCGGTGGCCAGAATGGCACTTTCATGGCGCTGTTGAGAGCTCAATGAGTAGCAATAGCAATAACAAAAAGTTCCACTGCTATGACTACAATCCTCATGGGGTTGCCCAAGCCTGATGCTCTGACCTTTTGCAAATAAATATGATTAAACTTGAGGTTGTCAGGTAAGTGCGCAGCAAAGTTAGCTTGACAAGCCTTATCTGGACTGAATTACTAACCGCATGTCCAGACAGCCCTGCCACGTACTCCACGACTCACTGTCAAGAGGACAGTGTGGTCTACTGGAAAAGAGCAATGAACAATGATTTAAAGGTAATGCCGGGTCCAAACACTGAACCATCATTGCAGTAGACAGGGATGGGGGCTGAGAGAGAGAGAGCGAGTATAGGTGAATGGGCATAGGAGCATCAGCCTAAGTTAACTAAATACAGTGTACAGCTGGTAAGTTCGACCAACCTCGATCTCCTCGTGGGCCCATCCACTGGAACCGGAATAACATGTGCCTCAGTTTGTGTGTTTTGAAACAGAAGTGTGTCTCTACTTCATGGGCTCAGACAAGCCTCAGGGGATGTCAGGGCTGACTAGATGCAACTTCTAGTCCCTCTCTGCAACTCCTGACACACTTGTCTTGTACGTTTGAATGGAGTGCAATAGTAGATTTCATTTGAACCACTTCACCGTTGCAACAGATCATGTTAAAATTACTGAATGATTGATATAATGATATTGGCATACCGTAATCACAACATAAATGACATGTTTATTTATGAAAGTAGTCGTAAAGGCTGGTAAAAACATTGTTTTAATTTAATCAAATTCAATTGAACTGCAGGGAAGCAACAGCACATGATTTCCCCGCCTAGGTTAGAAAACATGACAAAACAAAGAAAATTTTGATCAGAGTTCAAACAGATCAAAACAGAGTGCTGCCATGCATCACTACTAATACTATAGAGTAATGCAATCCTCACAAAGGATTCCTTGGCATGCCATAAAGCACTGGCTGTACAGCCATCAAACGCCAGACATCTAAAATGTAATCACAATGTAATGTTCACTCGCCTGGAGTGATATTGGCGGAAAGAGGGGTAGGTTCAGCACACCTATTCCTCTCCTCCTCCTTCCTTTTTTTGTCTCTCTCTTGGTCTTAGGCTCATCTCTAATCCTTTATAGATATGTGGCAAAAACAGATCGTATTTCCACAGGTGGCTGCAGAACGAACTCCAGCCAGGAATGCCTGACAACATAAATCTTGATAATTGCACGGTATCGATCAGATACCTAATGCAGGGACTCGCAAGGGCCACGCCCCCTCTTACTTCTCACTATTTTTCATGCTTTTTATCTGACAGAGAGAAGGAGAGAATTAATCACTGTACACACACACATACACACACACACACACACACACACACACACACACACACACACACACACACATTCTGACATGGATATTTCAAAGTCTGGCTGAATCCTTCAGACATGCTGACACATTCATGGAAAAAGTGAGGACATCAAAGTAGCACTTGAATATGTTTTGACTGCTCAGGGTTTGACTGCATATATTGAAAGTATTCATCAGAGGTGAAAGGGCTCGTGATGACAGTGATGTCATGAACTTCATGGGAGAATGCCATTGTTCTTGCAAAAGACCTTAAAACCCATATACCATATTGCACACGTGCACAGATAGCAGAGCTGACAGAAGAACAAAAGCATGAGTCTTCCATGCCAACTTTTATACTGTGCATGTGCTGTGCAGTGCTCTGTTTCATGTTCTCTGCCATAACAGATTACCTTTAACTGTGCCAGGCCCACTTTCTGAGCTGGACTCAGCCACAATAAAGCTGTTCCTGTTAGTCTCTGTTTGTTGTGTTTATGTGAGCTTCAAAAGGTATCTCCTTGCATTACCTCTTTTTCTGTGTACTGTATATGCTTGTTTGTGAATAAGGAACAGTGAAACAGATTTTAGTCGCTCTTTGCACTTGCATTTTTTGGTGTTTTAATGTCCGTGGATGTAGATGGACTGTGGACTCTAACGAACACTGGTAGGTTAATACATCTTTCTGATCTTTTATTAGTCACTCAGACTTGCATTGTCTGTCTATGAAATGTGAAAGGATATTATTATACATTTTTTTTTTTTAAATACGTCTCTTCATTTGTATTGAACTTTGGGTGCTCGGTAAGCCAAGAGTGACATCATCGCCCACAGACACCAATCTCTCTGTCCCCCAGGGCTTTGAAAAAGGAGAGAGGGGAGAGAAAGGTGGGAAAGAAAAGGGTGAGGTTAGAAGGTGGAGGGGGGGGGGGGGGTTGCAGGTGGACTGCCTAGCCAGGTGTGCTTCTTCTATAAACCCCCCCCCCCTTCCATCTATCCAGCCGGATTCCTCCCCTTCTAGCAGGGTCTGTGGTGGGGACAAAGAGGCTTGGGAACCGCTATGAGAAGGTGTTGGTTTGACCTCGATTACCTCACGTCTCATGATGCCAGTTAGAGAGGCCGCTTGTACTGGGCACAGACTTTTCTCCTATCCCCACGTGAAACAACATATGTGAAACAACATTGCATTGCATTATTAGTATTTTTGTGGATAATTTATTCTAATAAAATCCTTCAATCCTTTACTGTATATATTTTCCATAATTTGGTAACCCCTCACCTCCCTAAAGTTTATTTTCCAAATCAAAAAGATATCTTTTGACTTTATAGGTATTAGTAATATAACACTAGATATGTAAATGTATACTTTACACTGATGATTGAATTATAATGATAGCTCATACTTCTCCATCCTCTTTAACTGTTATCAATTACAGCTCAACTGGTGCATGTACTGTAAACTCCCAAAAATTAGCTGGGGATAAAAACAGATCTCCGAACATAAGCTTTTGGAAACATAGATATCAAACTTGTACTCTGTCTCATTTAGGCAGGCTCTGTTACTTCAGGGTCAATGTCAATAGATACTGTAAATAATATGTAATAATTGAAAATTTAAATTTGATTTTTTTCCCATCTCAGTCACTCATTTTTGCGGTAAACTCTAGAGTAAACTGAACTCTGAATGTCAGTTATGTTTTTTCTTGATTTCATAATTCATTGTTGGAAAGGTTTTTTGTTCTTTAGTCAACACAAAATATCTAAAATATCAAAGCAAAATACACATTTTTTAAACAGCTTAAATGTTAAGCAATTCACACACACACAACACAATTCATGAACAAAAGAAAAGGAAAATGCATGCTAGTCATTTGTTTCATGGTTAATCCATCCTCTATTGTTGAGTTACACAGTTTTCCTTAACATTCCAGTTAGTTACACAGATTTAACAAACCTTTCAATTTCTAATCAGTTTCCATGGATAGTGAATCACATCATCAACTCAACAGTTAAAATATTCCATTTCAGCAACAAAAAAAAACATTCACCGTTGTCCAGAACAAAAGACGTATGGTGTGAGGTTTCAGAAATATAACACAGCGTTTAACGTTTTTACACCTGTAGATTTAGATCAGATTCCCTATTCCTTGGACTGTAATAGTCATTTCTTCAACGTCGTCTCTTGGTATTTGACATGCTTTACAAGGAATGCAGTAGCACAATGGTGTAGCGTGGCGTGATACAGTAAGACAAGTCTCTGGAGGGATATTGATCCGCCAAGCACATCTACAATACAACTGGGGTTAAGTTTCAGGGATCATTTTGGTCTTTGGATGCCTTCGTGTATCAGGAATTCCCCTCGTCTAAAGCAATTGCTACGGATAAGTGTCAATGCTTCAAATTCCACGTGGCTCAGTATCACCATTGGAAATCTACACGATGATTAAAGATATAAGCAGACATAAAAATATACTGTAACAGAAATCTTATACGCTTGCCAGGTATTTTCCCAAAATTTACATCTTAGGATATACATTTTTTCCACTTGAATATAAGCTCTTTCCCCCTTTTTTACTGCTCTATTTTTGTTTGCCTCAGGGAGAGTAAATTCACGCCACCACACCTCATCTCTCCATTGATGTAAGTCTCTTTAGGACAAGGGTGGCTGGACTGGAGAATGACCACAGGACACAGAAGCATTTGAGTTCTCTTCCCATTATCTGTCCCTAGATTCCACTTGGCTGATACATTCTGTCACCCTTCTGTGCAAATCCCCATGATATCTGCTACGCACGCACTTATGGCAGTCGGGGGGGGGGTTATGAACTTGTTCTGTCACCCCATGCCCACCCTCCTATAGGGGGGTCCCCACGGGGACCCTAAACACTAAACCAAAGGGTCATCCATCAAGACGGGCTCAGTGGGGACAATGGAGAAGCAGAGAGGCATGAACAACACGCAGCCTTGGAGCCGCGAAAGGGGTTAGAGTGTGCGTGTTTATTTTGGGTCTCTCTGTCATTGCGTTCGGGGGGGCGGGGGTTGGGCGTCTCTCGGACATTGGGGGCTGTTGTGCTCCGCTGATCGTCCAGCGACCGAACATATGTCACCAGTCTAGCGCGAACGAGCCTCCGCTGCCCGGGAAACATGTCATTAGAGCCATCTGTGACAGTACCCACGAGGCCGCAGTGCGCACAAACACGCCAGGCTTTTTTTTTTTTTTTTGGGAAAGGAGGGAGGACAAGGGAGGAACTCCCAGCGTGTGTATGCATGTATGACTCACACGGGTCGCATGGGGGAGAGCCCCCATCACCTCACCCCCTTACCCCCCTCCTCCCCCGCTCCCCGGGTCAAAACGGATCCTCTGGCCCCACATCAGTGGAAGGCATGCTGAGGTGAACTCAAGACACCAGTATGGCAATGATTATGGTCTAGGGAGGCGAGACGGGCCACTTCGAGATAGAGGAAATGCTGGAATAATAGGAGCAGGAAGAGTAAATGGCCTATCAAACACACCCCTTGCTGACCTCCCCTGAGTCTGGCCGGCCACGATGAAAGATCCAGCCACTTTCTTCTTCTAATGATTTCCTCAGTAATCAGCGTGGCGGAAGTGCTTCAGTCCAGGGTGATTAGCTGGGTAGGATTCCTTAATCGCTCCGTTCTCAGGCTTTGAAAAAACGGGTGGTGGTGGGGGGGGGGGGGGGGGGGGGGGGGGGGGGGTCTTCAGAGAGGAAACCAGGGTGACGACAGGCCCCAGTGTCAGAAGATTAAGGGTAGATGCTGCCCAATGCGAACATTCTTTGGACTGCGGAGGATACGTTAGGCTAGCTAATGTCTTTCGGGTAATTTGGTGTTTGTGTTGACACAGTAGCTATGCATCTTCTGACTTATTTAAAAAAAAAGATCCCTGTCGCTTGCTTCTCTTGTTTGCTACATTGTCATACCCGCATGCTGACTGTTGTAAGTCAGAAGATTTTTCAAAATCCCCCAATTGCCTTTTTTTGTATGGCAATGCACAGCAGTGTATTTCCTCCAGATAAAGACCGACCCACAGTAGATGTTTTTCTGACCTGTTGATGACTGATGCTGGAGTCACACCACTTTGCTCCACCACAGGAATGGCTGTCTGGGTGATTCAGAACAGCAGCTTGATCACTTTCCACAGGTTGCAGCTAACCCAAATCTACGGCACCAACCCGACACATACTCCAAAAAGCTCCCCCCAGAGTTCTGTTAATTCACTGTTTGCAAAAGAAATGATGCAAGCAAACTATGCGTTTAAATATGATACTATACAAACACATCTTCAAACTAACCTCAAAAGGAAGGTTAGGGAACTGGTGTTTTGGACACATATATTTCCATCTTACCATACGTACGTACCTCAGAGAAGATTTCTTATTTTTTCGTTTTGGGGCGGGGGGGGGGGGGGGGGGGGTGTATCTCTTCCATTTTAGGACGTAACAATAGCGATGGCAGGGTTAGTTGCTATCTGACACCTTCCAAAGCTTACTCGGTGATGTTCAAGTGGACATTATACGGCTGCAGTGAAACAGTATCGATGACAGGTGCTCTTGTGGTCTGCTTTTCAGACGCCACATTCCCTTTCAGGAGCTGGACCTATCGGCTTTCCCCCTGCTAATGTTATCTTCTCGTTTAATGCAGCATCCCATTACGTCCTCAACAATGACTGTGTACGCTGGCAACATTCTTAAACCTCACCAAAATACTGATACATTTGATCTGGTTTGACAGACGCAAGATCGTTCCTTTAGGAATTCCCCAGCCTACTGTGTTATTTTTTTTTTTTCTGTGATTGTCAAACCTGCCCTTACAGCACACCTTATGTTTGCTCAGATTGCAAGTGTCTTATAACATGAACGTGCCTTAAAACACATTTTAATCTACATGCTGTAAGTTTAGTTACGAGGTGGACAATGGAGGCGTCTTCTCTCGATAGTTTATTTTATGGACTTGTTTGACCCCTTGGTATCTCAGTTTCAGTCTTTAAGGTGGCCTTCCCAAGCACAAGGCCTGCAGGCTAGACAGGTTTGAGTCACATGAGACATTTCTCTCATACCTGCACACACATCTAGCTGTTGACCTCTGACCCCACACCTCTTTCAACTTTTAGCTACATAGTAGTTAACTAACAATACCCAAATTGCTTATAGACACATGTCACAGCCAAATGTCAGACTTATATTAGCAAATGCCAGCTATGCCCTGTAGCTGACAGCCAAGCAGGTGATATGAAGAGCCGCAATAGAACCAGGACTACATCAATTAGGGAGCCTACATTTTTGACTGAAAAGTGTTTTTCTTCCAATTAATGTAACTTTACCCCAATGAAGAATCGCAGGTCTGTGTGTATTATAAACTTATAATAGAGTCAGAAGGGGAATGGTGTGAGTTTTAGAAAACACTTGAAGCTGATCCCCTGTGTTACCGCGGTGAGTAAGTCACATAGAGAGAGAAGCAATGGTGTAAGAACAGAGAGTGTCCAAACGTCATCTTCAAGAGATAGAATATTCAAAAGCACTAGGGAGTATCCTGAATACAGAAAGATGTAGGCGATCGTCTCAGTCAATCAAGAACCCACATAAATCAAGAGTTATATGCTACTGTGCATTCTGGGTGGCTGTAATGTCTAACTTTAGCTTGAAAAACCATGGACCTAGGCCTACAGTTCCCTTTCTACCTTAAGGCTAAATGATACTGCTTCATATGGATATTTACTGCACCTATTTTACAGTATGATACCTTAATGTATCTATATGTATAATACCTTCATAAGCATTTACCCTAATTCCAAATCCCAGTTAAGAAATTCCACTGTGATTGTGAATGTTGTACAGTTTATTTTCACTGTAATTTAGTTAAAAAATAGACTTTACGGAATGTTACAATGGTTCATAAAAAAGTTGCTACAATGCAACACAGTTTACAATACCTTTTACCGCAAATCGTAATAACAGTTATATATTGTAGATTTCAAAGATGTGTAAGATGTTTCCAGGGCAAAGTAAAAAAAACTATATATTATATATAAGATACATAAAGATTATACAGATACATATTTAATATACATATATTAATTAAATATGTATCTTTATTTTTTTTTAAATTTTTGTCCCTTTTTCTTTTTCTCTATTTCATTATTACCCCGTTACTTTGCTAACTCCCTTTGTGAAAACGTAATAGCCCCATTAACAGCCATTAATGCAACTAAAAGCTTCCTTTAGGTATTGATCTGCTTGTCACAGTACTTTTGAGAAAATGTGCCTATTCTTCATAGAGATCTGATATAATTAAAATCCTGGACATATTATGCCCTAACTTGTGGGTAATATTGCAATCACACCTTGGAAGGTTTGTTACTGTCCCTTATTTGGTTGTGCATTTGTTTCCTGTGTGCTGAAAATTTCCCTCTAGGACGTAGGTTGAAGAACATCCACATTAGAGAGTTGGGCAGAATTCCTCCATCGCGCTATGAAAAATGAATCAGTAACAACAAAAGCAATTATTGCTGTTACAAACAGACCAATTATTAACCATAAATATATTTTTTTGTTTTCCACCATAGTGTTATTGTCTTGTGATAATAAATTGTATAATTATAAAAATGTTCGGGGTCCGTTTTGCTAATCCTTTATTACAGCACTTGAAATAGCTGGTCAGACTGATATGAGAGGATAGTTACTATAGTTACTATTAGAGTTACTCATAGAGAGAACAGACGAATCATATAATTTATGGAGCTGTGGCTTTTCTAACCTTGAAACTTTTAGATGCCCTCCACGACTCTTGAACACCTGCTGCAAAACAATTTTTCCCCACAAAAGCAGTCATCCATGATAAGTCACGGCAGCAGGTTAAATATAGGAATAATATGGAGTGGGATAATCAGGATTTCTCTTCACGGAATCCCGGGAGAGCGATCCACTGTGTGACATTGATGTCAAAACACTGACAGATTGTTTTACCAACTCCACACCCATGACTGACACCTATTCCCCCGGGTTTCCAGCCTCCGGTTTGCGTGGTAAATACACTCAGCGTGCTCCACAAATGTTTTTTTGGGGGTTGTTTTTGACTTTAGTTCAACCTTAATTTGTATTTGTGTGGATTCATAAAACTCATTCTGAATCATTGACAGGCAAAGAATGAAGGGTTTGATGAGGCCTCGAGTCAAATGGGGAAAAATGACATGGCCAACTGCTTTGTAGTTTTAACGGATATTTGGTAATTTCCAAAAATGTAATTTATTCACTGACACATCTCTGAATGCATGTTAAAGTTATAGTGTGGCACTATGTAACCGAATTAGCTTAGTAAGTAAGGCTTGACCTGAATGGGCCCAAAAAACATACACAGGTGCAGTTGCAGTAATTGGCTACGGGTGCCCCCAAATGCATTTTGTCAGTCATTCCATTAGCAAAATGGTAAGCTCTTTGAATATGTCAAAAATCCAATAAGGCCATTAAACCATATTGACATACGACAGTTAATTATGGTGATGCATGCCAGTTTGAAATTATAGTGGTTAAATGCTTCCTGAGACAGACGGTATTTTAAGACTAATCAACAATAATTGAGGATCAATCAGGTTAAAGCAGCATTGGCCTGGCGAATGGTTGTCTTGAAAGCATCACGAGTACAGACCGTCATGCTGGGTACGTCAATCCCCGACATGCTGTTCAGGACAGAGAGCAACAGCATGCGATGTACATGAGCAGCCATCATTTTGGAGGCCAGACACAGTGACAGTGGCTAATTCTCCTAACATGATGTTTTCCAGGCCTTGACATAGTTTTGTCCAGAAGTGGTTAGACCCTTGCAGACTTTTGCAACATCGGACAGTAAATTAATCATCTCCAAATTAGGACATTGAAAACACTCTAATGATGCCCAGCAAAACATTTGACATCCAGCCTATCATCTTCTGGATAGCCGTTGGACTTCACTTTGTTGCATTATACATCAACCATTACCCCACATATTACATTCATGTTCCAGGGGCAAATATTTTCAAATGAGGGGAATTTGTACGCCTTAGCAATTCTACCACAACACTCGTGAATAATCGCCGGAGAAGCCGTAAGCTCCGGAGCGATTCATAATTGTGTTCTCTCATCTCATATCGCAGTCGTTGAACTTTTTTTTTTTTTTCTGCTGCGCACACACACATCTCTCTCCGCAGCACTTTTTTTTGATGATGCATTAAGTGTAAAGTCTGAGTCTGGCCTTGTGTGTAATGGGAAGGGTCCTTCCACCTGTGCCGGTTGAGAGTTAATCCGGTTAGGTGGAGGCGCGGCAAGCGGGTGAAGCGTTGCCCACAGGGGCCTGGGGCTCTCCAGCCGCTTGGCTTAAGCTGCGGTAAGGAGATGAGACCGACGCGGGCCTCGTTACAGAAATTAGATGGATCAGGAAGTAAACACAACTGGCTTTTATATGATCCCAGCTCTTTGGGGAGTGGAGAGAAGGTTGGAAGTGGGATGGGGGGATTTTTCCCTCCTTTAATTACTTCATGGGTCACTACTCCTGCAGGCTGGTGTCAAAATCCGACACTTGCGATCTGAAGGCAGGACAGGGGAGAAGTAGGGGCAGAGAATGAGAGAGGAGGAGAAGTAGAAGAGAGAAAGGGGGGGGGGGGGGAGGGGGCAATAACACGTTGTCAGGAAACGGCAAGTATGTGGTGATGACACAGTTTTGATGTGGAGGGTCAGTGACCCAGGAAAGCCCTTCTCAAGCAGAGGAGTAGAAAGAAAAATACAAAAATCAATGAAAAATATAATACAAATACAATACAAATACAATACAAATACAATACAAATACAAACTTGCATCACCAGACCTATAGAACAAACTGTTATTGATGAAAATATTTTTCTAGTTTGTTTTTGTAGATTTGGTACACACTTCTAGGTTTATGCGTTTCTCTCCGAATCCTTGTTGTGATGTCACCAAAAAAATGAAAGAACACTGTCTTACACAACATCTGGTTGCGGTATTCAGTATGTAATGTTCACAACGGCGCGTTTCATTTGGCAGTCTTAGCTATCACTAAGCTGTTACTGGCTTTTATATCATCCCAGTACCTGGCCATTCATCTTGTTGTCTATAAAATGAACAAAAACGTGTCCCAGTTAATTCAATCCTTACAGTAAAAGTCTGCCTTCTCTTTCCAGAAATTATGACGGTTAATACCATGTTTCGAAGAAGCACAGACAAAGGGGAAAACAGTTTAAAAAAAAAAGCAGCCCAGAGTATTATTAGAGCATGCAGTAAATACCCCCACACACTGGAACGAATGCAGGTATTTCCTGAAAATTATATACCGTAATCCAAACCCATTTAGAGATCCCATAGAACATCTGATTACATGGCAACATCCTAACACCCAGCTATTGTGACGGTTTCAGTTTTCAATGTTTTAGAAACATCTCCATCCATAGAAACCACCAGCAACCGTCAAATGCACTGTGCTGGGTGTCAATGATATGCAGGCATGAGTGGAAATTCAACAAAGACAAACACTGGCAAACACACCAAATGTATTACAAGCACAACGAATAATAAAAAAAAAAGGGTTCTAGGTCCTGGCTGTGATCAGTGACCTTGGCTGAGACAGAGGGAGCTGTCTGGGGTGTAGCACACCACAAAGCATTAATTGAATTCTTCCCTCTCCATAGCCCTGTTAATGGGCCTGTGGGCTGCCTGCCCATCTCTGATAGCATAATGCATAAAAAAGGCTCTGTTGTTGGTTGGGTAGTTGGGTGGTTGGTGGTTGTACCGGGCTCTCTCAAGCCAGATTGAGGGTGATTTGGTCTAAGTGAATATGTTTCACTTCCCCCTCAGTGAAGCCGGCATGCCCCCGGGTCCCTATTTACTCCTGATTTGTGGGCTGGCTCTGTCAAAGCCAGGCACTGCTCAGCCCTCGCAAGACACGCATAGACCTCCCTAAATCCTACACAGACACCCACACACCCACCCTCCGCCGCTTACATGCTATCGACAAACTCTACGTGCGGTGTTACCCTTTCATTTGACTTTATTCACTTTATTATTGTTATTATTATTATTTATTCACTTTATTATTGTTTTACTTTAGGAGGTACACGTACAACAACTTAGGTATGGCAGATGTTTGGCCACGCTCAGACTGACTTCGGGTTGTCAGGTTTAACCAATAGCATAAACAACCAAATAGTTTCAACTGTTTACATTTTTTTTTATTTTTTATGTGAGATAATAATGCATGCATGCCCTTCCACAGCCTGGCATGTGAAGGGATCCGTTTGAGCCGACACAAGTTTGTTTTCAGAGAAGGGGAAAAGGTACAAACAGATGGAGATCCCTTTGGCGATGGCTTTTAAGCCCCTGTCTCTAGGGGCCATTGGGATTTTCCTTTCAATGGGCCCTAAATATTCATCACTTTCTCCCTCTCAACTACACCTTTAAACCCTTATGGTGCCTGTTTGAGGCACGGAACCCCCCTAACTGGCAACGCAGTAAGGAAAGCTGTACAGTGGGCCTGAGTGGACCAGCAAGTGGGTAGATAAAACACACTGCCTATACAATGCGCCTTTGTTTTAAGGGGCTCTCTTATTAAATCAAATATGGGGGCCCTTATTCAAACCGCCCTTTGTCCCCCTATTTAACTCACTACTTATTCGCCTTTAAGCCAAGGACTGTGAGGCTATGTTAAGAAGACCCATTGACATCTCTGGATTACCATACATTAAGGGGTTAAATGGAAACGCCATCATTGTGGTTAAAAAACTGAAAGGGGCTGTGGTATTGTGCATCCTACATTGAGTGATGAATGGGCTAGGGCTAATACTAAATGCACTTCATTATATGAGACCCTTCACTGACAATGTCCCTTTGAAGTGAACAATTTGAAACTGCTCGAACTATTGCCTTGATCCCGGGCTCCGAAGCTAACCAGGTTGGCTGGGTTAAATATATGTTTCGTTTCTACATCTCTCACCAATAAAACAAAGAGTAAGGAGTCTTTTGCATATGTATTATTCACAGCTTTAGAGCTTT
>JAPMUY010005168.1:0-37354 GCA_026901105.3 Galaxias olidus | reverse complement strand
ATGTCTTCAATATTTCTTCAACTGTATACTATAAAAAACTAAAACAAACTGGTTGTTATTTCGATCTTAGGTTATTATAATATAATGTAGTATTATATTATAATACTTACCCTGCCAACGTTTATTTTTGGGGGGGCATTGTGGTGCTTTGCATCAAGAAATTGTTAATTTTACAAATAATTTTTGAGCAAATTAAAATTGGGATTATATTCGATTGGGAAAATTACATGATTAAATTAAATTGTTTGTGGTTGCCAGACTTGTCCTGGGCACCAGCGACATTTGACATATTGATGTGATTGAGATAAACCAATTCTGATTATTGGTCTGCAAAATCACATTGAAATGGTAACATTTTCCACAAAAATATGATTTAGAAAGGTCCAGCTGAATATCAGATTGGTGTCTGAATGCTGCCTCTGTCTACAAAGGCTGCAAGCATGAGTAACTGGAGCCTTAGGCATACCCTCAGAACAAGGTGCTTGAGGTCCTCCTGAGGCAGAAAGGAAGTCTTGCAGTTGGTGTCAGTGAATGAGTTGCTTGCACCTGCTGGTAGACAACAAACGACAGTGATTGCCAGTAAACGGTAATCAAAAACATGTATTCGATATGTATAATGTAATTACAGCCATGTGGCACAGTCAATTATCTTAAAAGTTACATCTTGCCATGAAATTGATACTACTCTAAGGATATATAAAAATAAAATAAAAAAATCCAATTTAAATGATAACAATTTGTGCTGACCTGTCCTGACAAGGATCCATTTACAGTAAGCTGTCTGTAAAAGTTTAAGTGTGCAGGATCTGAGGTTATTCATGAATAGTCTCTAAGTTGATTTTAAGGCTGAGTAATAAGGAAATGCAAAATAGATCTTGAAAAAACAATGAAGTATACCTTTAAGAGATTTCAAGTGTTGAACAGCCATTCTCAACACAGTGAGTTTGTCAAGTTTTCGTGCCATGGGGTTGCATGCAGGGATCATGATAGACAGCTCGTCAATAAGGTTATTTATCTTGTCCCTTCGCCTCTTTTCAATTTGGCTGTGAGGCTCTCTGTGGGTGCAGTTGGCAAAAACAATATCACAGTTATAATAGTTTGATTGGCTAATTATAACGTCACATAGTTTAGTAAACTTTAGGTTAGTTGAAGTTACCTGAAGCATTGTAGTTTGACCTGTTGTTCATCTTCTTCCGATCTAAAATTTTATCAAACACAATTAAATAAATTAAACAATTACAATTCGTCAAGAAACTGCAGATCATAATCAGCATACACTCAAAAAACATGTTTTTCTTTACCTGTTGGAATCCTCTTCCATTTCGTAGTCAAGAGATTCTCTGCCAGAGATAAAGTTTACACTTCTTGGCTGTGATAATAATAATCCTTATCTTAATCAATAACCCTTTTAACATGTTGAAAGTAATATGGTTAGTAATAATTCAGGAAAAGAGGACTTGTAAGATTTACCTTTCTCCAACTTCTCCCTTACGTTTTCTAGGCAGGTTTGAGGCATCATTCACAGGCAAGCTTCCTGAGCAGCGAACACAAAAACCACCAATAATTGAAGTAATGTATTAACCTGTACTAACCTGTTCTTATTATCCTTAACTTCATATCAACAAAGGTGCAAAGGGTTGTCATTTGTCAATCACTGACAACCCCCACCCCCCGCCATTTAATGTGACTTATTACTACCAGCTAGTGTAAATTGTTAGTCCTCACAAGAGACGAACTGAATGAAACTTCATGCTGCATTCTGTATCAAAGGGCTTAAAAACAAAGTTGATCTATCATAATTACCCCCTACTTGACTCCCTGGTCCTTACAATTTTCTCTGTGAACAGCTGAATTACTCTCCTCAAAGTGCCCAGAACTCGATGATGTTTCATGATTCACTTTTGGAATGACAACAGCACCTCTTTCATCTTTGTCTGCCACATTTCCGCAATTGTTTTGGGGGAGTAATGCCTATTGTCACTAACACAAACATTTGTATTTGTCTTAAAACAGGTCATGGTAGTTAAAACTAACATTTTAACATTATATCTTCTTCTGTGGTGGTCTGTAATCAGCATTGCTTTTGGTCAATCAAAATAAAAAATAAAAATATTTTTAACCAAATACTTTCTCAGGTTTTCCCTGTAGTTTTTCTCTTTCAGTATTTCCACGTATATTATTCTGTGTGTAATGAAGTATCCTGTAGTTCTAATTAATCTTTATTGGCAAAGAACTGCCATTAGGGGGTGCCAAATGTGGCTTTCACACACCAGTATATGACATGTGAGAGCTGATTTGGTTTATGTAACACTGACCTTCTTTCTAAACACAACTACCATTATGCATTAAGTTGCAACATTTCTTAGATATAATGTGAACTAAAGCACCATTAAATTAGTAAACAGTACTATGTTGTCCTCTTTCATAGTTTTTCACTGGAAAGTGGCACATACTATACTTTAACTTGATAAAAGTGGTCATATCACTGATCTTAATAACCATCCGTCAACCAGATACACTTATCAGATGGATAAGATTTGATAATACATATGTTTCAATCTGGCTTTATGTCGGGCCACAGCACCGCTTTGGCAGCCTTCGTTGTTAACGATAAGCTATAGCCTCCTCCTTAGTTGTGCTGAAAAATGTATGGCTTTATTTATTGACTGGTCTCTGGCCATTGACACTTTAGACAATGTTGTTAAATATATTATTTATTGGCTTTCTTGCCTGTAACTTGTTCCGTGACTTACGGAAGCGTATTGCTGCCACGCCAGAAAAACGATCAGTATTACCTTATGACGTGAAAGGTTTATTGTTATAACGAGATGTTTTTCACGTAATAACATGGTAACTTATCTTGCTATAACGTGAAACGTTTCATGTTATAACGTGATAGGCCTATTATAACGTGAAACTCATGTTTGAATAAGGAAGCGGCTTGCGGAGAACGGAGTGATGAATATGACTCGTTTACGCGTCTCCAGGTCTCGTTCAGTCCGACTCATTGTTAGTTCAGCTCAAGCCCCAGTCTCGTTCATTTCGACTCACTGATAATTAAAGTAAAATCTTTAGTGCACATTAATCGTAAAACAAAAACAAAACTACAAGTAGGCTAACAAGCACTGGCATGAAATAAATATAAATATAAAGTCACGTGACTCACGAGACAGGGGCATGAGCCGAACTGTCAAAAAAAGTCGGACCGAATGAGACTTGGTGCATGAGCCGAACTATCAATGAGTCGGACTAAACGAGACTTTTTGCATGAGTCAAAATATCAGTGAGTGAGGCTTCGAGCAGAAATTTATGGTTCATTCCTGAGACGTCACACTCCATAGCCGTAGTCACACTCTCTTGTCAAATTGACAGCCACTTTTTTGCCACCTTTTGAGTGTTTTATTGTATGTTATAGAATTTTTTTTTGTTTGTTTGTTCTAAACATATACATGAAAATATAGACAGATTTTATTGATTTGTTCAACTTGGTTCATTCCTAATAACAATGATAAATTGAATTTGCTAATTTGGTGCCATGAAAAGGGTCATTTTTACATATTTAGCTGATTTTTTTAGCCGAAAGGTGAAGCACGCGATTTACCAGTCGATCTACATTCCAACTCTCACCTATGGTCATGAGCTTTGGGTAGTGACTGAAAGAACGAGGTCGCAAATACAAACGGCTGAAATTAGTTTCCTCTGTAGGGTGGCTGGGCTCAGCCTTAGAGATAGGGTAAGGAGCTCGAGAGATAGAAGAGCCGCTGCTCTTTCGCATCGAAAGGAGCCAGATGAGGTGGTTCGGGCATCTGATTAGGATGCTTCCTGGGCGCCTTCCTTTGGAGGATTTACGGATATGCCCAACTGGTAGCAGCCCCCGGGGTAGACATAGCCTGGGAACGCCTCGGGATCCCCCAGGAGGAACTGGAAAACGTTGCTGGGGAGAAGGACGTCTGGACTTCCCTGCTTAGCCTGCTGGTACCGTGACCCGGCCCCGGATAAGCGGTGGAGAATGGATGGATGGATAGATGGATGGATGGCTGATATTTAGTTTTTACTTCAATTTTCTCTAAAATTCACTTGACTAGTAGACTGGTTATATGGCATATGGTTATCTTTAGGGGGCACATTCATGTGCAGAACTGCATGTAGCATACTGCATGACAAAGCCGCAGTAATCAGGGTTCGAGTTATGTGGGAGCCAGTGGGACCCATAAGGAGGGGTCTGAGCTCCCATGAAAGCAGTAAAGTCATACATCTGTGGGGGTTGCCAATTCAGTGCACCGGTTAAGCTATAATTTATTTATCTCCGCCACTAACGTTAGAGACAAAACTCAGATTATAACTCGAACCCTGGCAGTAATAACATGAAAACAACAAAGGCTACCTAAATAATCAAATTCTATCCTAAAACGTAAAAGACCTATAATATTTTCAATATTTTACCAAACACATTACAAATGATCACAAACGAGATTTGAGCAAAATATCCAAAACTCGGAGAGATCCATTCAATTATCTGAACTGACTCGAATGAATCGACTCATTAAAAATAGTCGAACTGCATCACCACTTGCCTTGTTTACAGCTACCATGTTATTCAGGTTTATCAGACATAGTTGAGATTTTGGGGCACAAAGGTGTGTAAACCAGGGCCCAGTATGATTATGAGTATGAGAGTGACACGAAACATTTGAACCCTTTTCAGGGGTGGGGAACCTCCGGCCTCCTGACTATACAGCCCGCGACACCAGCCCGTGAGGTATCATAAAGTAGCTTAAATACTTTTCTAAATACTTAGAAAAAACATTCAAGTAAAGATAAACGTTTGCTCGTTTGTTAGCGGAGGCTAACGCTAAAGGTTTTATGTTTATACTTTGTGTTGTAACATCTCTAACATGTTTAGATAGTCATGTCTGTATAAAAATGCTGTCTCATAATAGGGTAGGCCTACACTAGCCGATCCTGAGGAGTGCGGTCCCGTTCAGTCGTCCCAGTTGCCCGGAAAACGAGTGCCAACGTCACGTGACTAGTAAACTGTTTTTTTGTTGTTGTTCGAATGGATAGGCTACTAGATTATTAATGAATGTGTATAGACTTGTGAATTGTATTCTAACTGGAATAGATTACTCATTTTATTTTGTATATCTATCGTAAATCAGTTTTTAATTAATCGAATCCGTCGGCAATTGGACTGAGAGTAGAGAGCCACACCCTGGTGTCTTCATGTTGTGAGCGATAAAATAAAATAGGCCTACATTTATTTTTGTCCTGTTGTGTGGCCCCCGATGGATGTTGTTGTAAATACGCCATAAACACATTTTTATGACATAAAATGAACCGGAAGTTGCTATTGATAAGCCACCTTGATCCTCGTTGCAGACTGGATAGCAAGCGTAGCCTACCTGCGGCTAAGAACTATCGCAATTGCCTACATTGCCAATAGGCCCACATATGAGATTTATGCTTCGGAAATGTGTGAAGATGAGATCCCGAGTGGGTATATGCTACATGAGTGCACTCTTGCACTGATATGCTGGCCTGTAAAAGGTTAAGCTATATATTGTGTGTGTGTACTGCACAGGTCATATGGATTTAGTCATTCGTTTTACAATCCTGTGCACGGCTAATTACACGGTATATGCTTTTGCATTGCACCGTAGAATTGCCAGGAACTTCATACAAGTAGCCTATGCAGTCTACTTGCAAACATCTATAGCACAATAATGTCTATCTGTTAACATGTCGATCAATAATAAAATTCCCGGCAAAAACAACTTCGCCTACCATCAGTAAAAAGATCGTTTAATGCAAATAGTACGGAAGCCCTAAGAGGTCTTACATTGCAACTTATTTTTTATTCGTTTTCCTAAGATTTTTATTTTTTAATAATCGTTTTCCCGAAATCCCGAGATAATTAAGTCGTTCTCGTTATAACGACTTAATTATCTCGGGATTTCGGGAAAACAAAAGTTGTTTTCTCGTTATAACGACTTAATTATCTCGGGATTTCGGGAAAACAAAAGTTGTTATCTCATTATAACGACTTAATTATCTCCTCTTAGGGCTTCCGTAAAATAGAGCTATATAGAACAAAGTATGCTGGTAGTTTATTAAGTGGAACGTGTAGGCTACTCACCGACTGGATGTATGTTCCAATACTGACATTCGCAATTGTCCTATACATTTCTAAGTTGGTTTATCAAAGCCCTAAATCACATTTCTTAATAATGAATAGCATAATTTCCACCACATAAATGCAATATGCTATTAATGATATCTCAGGAAGGGTAGCCCCGAAGTAGACCATTCAATTCGTAAATTGTTTTTAGCAACAAACAGCAACCTTTGTATCATCTTCACTCGTGCTTGAAAATAATATAAATAAATAGCCTAATATAGGCTAGTTCTTAGCCAATTGGACATAGACCACATGGTTTTGAACTCAGTTTTTTCTTCTTCTTAGAAATGTTTCTATCATCAATGATAAACGGTTTTGAACACTTGAATTTGGGAAAATGATCCACACACTTGAATATGGGAATATGATACTTGATAGGCTTATAGGCTATCTGATGGAGTAGGTTAGGCTTATGGCCTTTGGCGCACAAACTCATTGGATGGAATATTTAAAATAATATAAATATATAGACGTGGCTTATAGATATGTGAACTCATCTCAAAACTTCGAGAGCCTTATTTGTTCCACTGGTCTGCTGACCTACATTTTGGATAAACGAAGAGGAAACGCGAAGAGTGCCGAAACAGCTCCCCTCAATTCCATCCAGCGCATAGCAGCATCAAGTCATCCTCCGTCCATTGGCAGCCCGAGTGCCAACAATGAACCGATCCATTTCACGCATAAAATGGGTAGACTCTACCTGTTAGTTTCTCAGTTCTCCCATCACTGCTGTTGGTCGCTGTGTTCTCCGCCGACATGGCAGGGGCCCGGTCTGCCCGTTCCCAGCGCCACAGAGCATGGAGGTGATATGCGGGTTTATAGTATGAGAGAGATGGATAGCAGAGGCGGGGGACTGGAGATGTTGTATAATTGATTTGTTTTCCTCCTACTGCTGCTCTGCGGGGAGAGGGGGTGGAGGTAGACACATAAACGTGCTGGGACAAAGTAGCCTAGGTGTAACGAGGACACAGCCTTAACTTGGGAAACGCGCAAGAGGCAGTTGTCTCCTCCCATCGTTCGCCTTCATTGACCCCAAAAGTCCATCGTAAATATGTTAAGGTTCAGTTACGTCATCTGCAGTTTAAACTTTTAAAAATGTAGCGATCCTAAGCATTGCGCTATAAGATTACTCTAACCTAACGCCATACAATGAACAAATGTTTTGAACATAGCCTATTCGCTTATACTATAAACATTGTTCATAGGCTACAGAACTAAAAGCCATTCCAATTGTTATGTTGAGTTACCATCTAGTGCACAAAGCTACATTGAAAAGCAAGCAAGTCTGTCAACTTCTTCAAAGAACGGACTACGAACATGTATTGCAAGCAATTTTGTAAAATTGCACTGGCATATAAAATTGTACTGACCTGGAAAACACAAGTCATTCGTCGGATTTTTCATTTTGTTTTTGATTTTTTTATATCTCACCTAGTGTAATTGGAGACCGCAGCACGAGACTTTACGTAAGAAGACAGCACGTGCCAGTCAGAAACATGTTGACCTATATGATTGTGAAACCTATTGCTCACGTGCAATTTGTTGGGTCATTCATCTCGAGAACTAATCTAGTTGAAAGTGAGAGTAAGCAATTTCTGTGAGTTGTCTATAATCTATTATAGGCCTACAGGGTTTAAAATTTAGACGAGAAATTACTGGGTCCTTTGTCCAATACCGACATTCACGAATATTAGGTTTATTTTTTCGGGAGTAGTATCGCCTCTGGACATTTCTAGACAATTTATTAAGAAGTAATTTGTGGACCTATATTTTAGAGGTTAGGTTAGGGTGTGGGTCAAATTTAGGATTATAGTTTTCTTGAAGGATAGCTGTTCAGCCTATAGACCTATAGAAGGGATGGCCAGCCTCGCATCTTATGCTATGCCGATATATTTTTAATGAACATAGTTATAATTTTTTATATTAAAATGTAATTCTTATTTTGCGCTGTTAAACTGTAAGCGTGTCTTTTTACAAATACAATACAATTAAGTAGTGAGCCAATATTTTGACTTCAGGCTAATATTGTAGACCTTATTAGGAACTTCAGAAAGAATGTGTTTTGTGATATTGAGCCCAGCCCTATGCGCCTGTATTTTTACAATGCTCTGAACTTCACATTTAATCAACAACCTTAGACCCTAATTTAATCCCTGAGTACAAATCCTCAAATAATTTAATGAAGTTAGCGTTAATTTGTCCTCGTTTATAGCATTTATTAAATTGACCCATCTTTAACGCACTCTGGTGGATATTTAAGGAATTACAATTGAATGAAAACAACCATTGGCTCAGAGCACTAATTCCCATTCCAACATGTCTTGTGTCGATGATTCAGTGCTTACTAACACAATTGACATTTCTAAATACACAAAATGTTATTGAATAGTATAGAATTTAAAACGATGATATATGTTATATTATCCATTAAGTAAATGAGAACCTTTGATTTCGGTGTAGGCAAAATTAAGTGGGTCAAATATTATAATTTTTTTTAAATTTGCTCATATAATGACTCCGATCAGTTTTTTCATAACAGTGTGAACAGCACAAATTACATGGAATCTAATATTTTAAATTCGGATTTGCCACTTTCATGTGGTCCTAAATAATCAATTTTTTTTATTTTTTGCTATGCGACCTCCGTCTGAACAGTCATTTCGGAATTCATGGACTCACATTCAGTGACTTTTACGTCACTCTAGATCTAGCATGCTGCGTGTGACGTCTTTGTTATTGTTGTTTTGCGCCTGCAGGTCAGTTCAGGACCACAGCCAAACGATCAAATCGGATCTGAACAATAACTTGAGCACTAAGGCTTGCAGTGTAAATATGGTAAACATCAATATTTTGGGACGAAATAAGGCCAAAATAAGATTTTCCAATGGGGATCTCAAGTGTGAACCTTCTTTCATAAATGTTTTGTTGAATTTAGAAGGCCAGAGGGTGAGCATTGACGTTTCAGAGCTGGCCCCCCTCCACAGCTCTGAAAAACTTTGAGACCACTACAAATTATTATTTTTTTTTTTTAAATCGGCATCTCTACATACATTGCAGCCATTCCATTCCATTCCAGTGAATTTCAACACAGGCACACCATATCCTAGCTAATGAGGTAGTAAAGAGGAATAGTAGAAAAACCACTGCTGTTGTCAACAATATTTTCTTGCAATAGATGTATGGCAAAAACAGTGCTGGTTGTACCTCAATTGTAATAATTGGAATCTTCAAGTACATATTGACCATCCCAAAAAAGTTGAAAATAAAAGTTGAGTGAGGAAAAGAAGGGCTGTCAGAGGAATAGTGAGCATCACGTTGCTTCCATCCTTACAATTTCAAAATGGCGGTTCATAAGAACAAGGTCAAGCAGCAGACATTGGAGACAACAAAGCTACAGACCAGCAGATGGAGAAAACAGCTCTTTACTGACCGCCATCTCATCATGAATGCCACTCAACAACCATAGGATTACATCAAGTTACCTACAAACAGAATGGCAAACGACAGATGGGATGAAGGGCACAGCGGGCACAGTTCGACACAGGTTCAAGTCGTGCAAAACTTGAAAAAAGCGCTTCATGGATGAGACGGCAAAGAAGTCAGTCCAATTTTCAGCTTTGCCCAACACCTGGTCGTCTATTAGTTAGACGGAAACTTTGAGAGGCCTACAGTGTCTCACAAGAACTGTAAAATTTGGTGGAGGATCTGTGACGATCAGGGGGTGCTTGAGCAAGGCATTGGGGAGATTGGTATTTCTTAAAAAAAAAAAATGTATATGATCTTGTTTTCTTTCGAGGTCTAAAAACACTGCATCTTTTTTTGTTACTTTGACCAGTTGTCCTTTTCTGCAAATAAATAAAATGTTCATTTGGAATTTGGGAGAAATGTTTTACTTTCATTATTGAATTAAACATAAATACTCTTAAGTTTTTCCAGACTATATTAGTTGTTTGCACAGCAGGGTTCAGTTTCATGTGTGGTCCTGCAAAATCATGCATCTGTTTTTTCTTTGCAATGGGACCTGAACAGTTGTTTCGGAATTAACGTGACTTTTACATCACTCTAGATCTAGCATGCTGTGTGTGACGTCATGGTTTTTGTTCTGTCCATTTGTTCTTCAATCTGTGGAATATACAGGGACATATTGCAGTGTTTGCTTTGCTCACCTGTAAGTTCTCTCTAGGAGGTTCTGGAACGCATTTTGTTTTTTTACAGTGTTTTTTCCTGTAGTGATAAGAATTTAACAAACTTGAGCTGAGCAATTGCAGTGATTTTCGTGGATACCTTTAAAAGCTAGGTGCACCGTATGAGTGGGCCCAATACGGAAAGCTGACTGACACTTGGGTGACCTTCCCTGGAGGCATCAAACATTTACAGATCTTTGTACATTGCAAATCTCAACCAGACCAGCTGATTGTCAGGTTTATAGAGCAGCAAAATCTACCATAATGAATGTCTCTATGTCAATGATTGCTCAACTTTGCAATATATTATTTATTTTAGTGTTATGGGGAAGATGTAAATAACATCCCCTGTTAAATGATTGGTAATGTTCCAGTTTATTTACGACATGCAAATATTTTCTTTATACTAACTAAATATCTATCTTGCTGAAAAGATTCTAAACTGCAGAGGAGTGTCACTTTTTAAAAAAGTGAAATTTACACCCCTACAGGGGACTAGAAGATAAAGGTAGCCACACTGCCTATTCAAGCCATATTAAACTTTGTAAACTAAGAGAAAACGTGTTGGGAGGTGCTTCATTTTGGAAGAGATAAAATTGCAGGTCATGTACAGTGTGTAAAAGAGATTGAGCGGGGCCAAGGCAGAGATTGCAGGACTGAGATAGAGTTTTAAACTTTTGTCAAAACGTTTGTTGTTGCTCAGTTAGGCCACAGTGTGATTGCAATTGTCCGTATATACCACTAGACAACTTTTTATATTTTCCATTAAAGGCTCGTTCAAGTTATATGGTAAGCAGATGAATAGATTTATTTTTTGTAAGATACACCTTTTTTTATGAATGGAATTGCTTTTACTGGAATGGGCTGAAAAGTAAGTCAACTAGGTCTCCAAAATACATAAATAAAACAGTAACAACATAGACATAAGTATTTTAAAATACACATTTTAAAATCCTATTTAATTATAAATAGATATAAAAAAAATACAACGTTTAAGTAAAATTAAAAATCTGTAACCTAAACAATTCCGCTTTTTTATAGCCTACTAGACCATAGTAAGATGCATTTTATATTTACTACATAACCTACATATTTACTTCACAGATATTAAGTGCCTAAACTCAATGCATTTAGCTGACATGTTTTCCCCTTGATTAGGGAGTACAGCCATGTAAAATCCACGTGATTTCAAGCACTTTCAACCCCTGTATACGATATATCTATGAAATGTTGAGTCCTTAGTTTGACTTCAAACATATTCGGAACTTTTCTATCATTTCAAACAAGTACAAGCAAAATTGAACTATTTGTACTCATTCTCTAATTCAATAATTAAAGGCACTTTGCTGTGGGATCTGACAAAAAAACAAGTCTGTTGAAAAAAAAATGATTGGGGAGGTTTTGAAGTACAGCAAAAATATGGTGGGACGCCTATTGACATTATTTTGATAACTGTAAATCTGCAAATATACAGACAATACATAACAGTTAAATATGTAAAATATGTACATACATACAGCAAATCTTCTTTGTTGGCAAACACCTTTTATTTCTGACACACCATTCTATTATTTGCATTGATGTTAGATACTTTTTAATAATGTTGCCATTAAATATGGTCAATTACTACACATTTTTTATGCAAGCTTATGGCCCTACCTTCTCCTACGGTAGTCACCCTGAATGGGTATTAAGATTATACATGTATATATGTGCATATAAATACAGGGCCTCTGAGTATTTAATTCAAATTATATTTTTCGACAGTCAATCTTCTAACAATAACCCATCATAACCAAATAAAAACATCTAAGTTTTGGCAAATTAATAAATCAAAAACAGAATATTTGTGCACATCTCTGAATGCCCTTGGGAGGGCCAGATATAGCCCAGCCTTGAACCCCATTAAACATCCTTGAGACTGGGACACCTGAATTTGGCAGGTAACAAACACTACCCTTCACATCTGCCAAAGCCTGATAGGATCTGCCAGGAAGAATGGGATAAACTACCCAAATTAAAGTGTACAAAGTTTGTAGAAGCAACTTTAGAAAGCATCTAGGAAAAGTCAGCACGATACAAAGTACTGAATAAAGGATTGTGTTATCATTATTAATAAAAATTATTTGAACAAATTTCTAAAAATGCTTTTGCTTTGTCATCATGGGTTAGTGAGTCTAGTTTAAAGCCCAAATCATTTATTGAATTCATTGTTGTTGAAATATATAATGGCAAAATGTTAAAAAGGGAAGTAATCTCAACGCTTTGCAAAGAATTGGAATATCAAATTGTATGTTGTATGACATGAACAGTGCTGTGAAAACTTCCTGTCTGATTTTCACACATATATTTACATTGATTTGGTCAAGCTGCAAGAAACTAATTGAAACACACAATTAGAAGAACATTTTGGAACCGCTTAGTCAAAATCCAGACTTTTACCCAATCAAGACTACATGTTTTGTTTGGTTGCTGTCATTGCTGCTGATGGCATAAGTCATGACCATGTCTAAAGGGGAGATTACTACTTTCCACATGGCCAACATTGAGCATAGCATTGTTGCATACCATTCTTAAAAGAATATACAGAAAAAATATAAACAATTTGTGCAATTATTTTCTCTCACTCAGGGTCCCTTTGATCTAGTGTTAGACTTTAGTGGACGACCTGAAAAATCAAAGTGAAAGTTGTGCAAAATGCAGAAAATGAAATATGTACCTTTTCACAGCACTGTGGTGTGACTGCTAGTGTTTTCATCACAACTGTTGATGTGTTTCTAGTTGTCCAGTCAGACCTTATTGGCTAGTCAACCAGTCTTGTCAATCTCATGCATTCAGCGTTTACAGGGCTTTGCAGCCCGACCCCGTTTCTGTTCATGTCTCTACTGTATTTTTCCAGCTCTACGGATTTGTCAGGCTTTTCCTGCTTTCATGTAGGTGGGGATAGTGCCTCTCTGAGTCAGCCCCTCAAAGCGCTTGTAGGTGTAGTTAAGGAAGACCCAGTCCTTGGACTTGAAGTCTGGCTCTGTGACACTGGCAACTAAAAAGACAAGAAATAAGTGTTATTTCCCTAGCCATGTAACATGAAGAAACTAACATGCTTGTGTGTCAAACATTGTGATCAAATAAAGCTATTAGACCAGCTAAACATTTCTTACTCGTAAGCTTAAAATAGATTAATTTAAACTTCACAAACAAACAAAAAATGCTAATTAGTTATCTTTAGCTTGTATTACTTGTTTTTTTAACTGTAATGAGTAGTTGGGGACTATCACCAACAGCCCATTTTAAAACAAGATAAAAATCATGGGTGTTCTTAAGTAAAAAGTATAACTACATGACAAACTTTCTTGCTTTCTGTCATTAATATAGACTGTACAGAAGTAGTACTATGTGATCATGTTAAATCATAAACTAGAACTAAGATTATTGTGATCATCTAAAACATAAAGGATCTGATATACTGAAGACAAAAAATGTATACTTGGGACTAATTAATTTACAAATTAAAATGGTGAGCATTACCCGTGTCAGGAATTTTATACATTCAGATTTAACAATCTTTAAATAAATGTTACTACATCGAAATATGTTCTAGATTAGATTTGAAGATGGATCTTATTTGTTCATTTTTTTCTCCATAAGAAACATGCATATTTATTAATATAGAATGAAATATATTAATCTCCACAAGGCGTTATGCCGTCAACGCACAAGGTCATCATCATCATCTTCATCCGCTTTGTCCGGGGTCGGGTCGCGGAGGTAGCAGTTCAAGCAGGGCATCCCAAACTTCCCTTTCCCGGGCCACATTTACCAGCTCTGACTGGGGGATTCCAAGGCGTTCCCAGGCCAGTGTGGAGATATAATCCCTCCACCTGGTCCTAGGTCTGCCCCGCGACCTCCGCCCAGCTGGACGTGCCTGAAACACCTCCCTAGGGAGGCGGCCAGGTGGCATCCTTACTAGAATGTGCCCGAACCACCTCAACTGGCTCCTTTCTACGCAAAGAAGCAGCGGCTCTACTCCGAGTCCCTCACGAATGGCTGAACTTCTCACCATTTTCCCCTCACTCGAGAACAAGACCCCGAGATACTTGAACTCCTTCACTTGGGGTAAAGACTCATTCCCTACCTGGAGTAGACAATCCATCGGTTTCCTGCTGAGAACTATGGCCTCAGATTTGGAGGTGCTGATCCTCATCCCAGCCGCTTCACACTCGGCTGCGAACCGATCCAATGAGTGCTGCAGGTTGCAGACCGATGATGCCATCAGGACCACATCATCTGCAAAAAGCAGTGACGCAATCCTCTGCCCACCAACCCGCAGCCCCCCTTCCCCGCGGCTACGCTGTGAGATCCTGTCCATGAATATCACAAACAGGATAGGTGACAAAGCGCAGCCTTGGAGGAGGCCAACCCTCACCGGAAACGAGTCCGACTCACTGCCGAGAACCCGGACACAGCTCTCGCTTTGGGAGTACAGAGATTGGATGGCCCTGAGTAGAGACCCCCTCACCCCATACTCTCGCAGCACCTCCCACAGTATCTCCCGGGGAACCCGATCATACGCCTTCTCCAAATCCACAAAACACGTGAAGACCGGATTGGCATACTCCCAGGCCCTCTCAAAGATCCTCGCGAGGGTAAAAAGCTGTTATCCCGGGAGACTCCGGAGGCAGTTGCAAGGTACCGACAGGCCCGAAGGACTGCAGCCTCGGCCGTGGCAGAGGCAAAGCAGCGGGTGTGGGAGGAGTTCGGAGAAACCATGGAGAAGGACTTTCGGTTGGCACCAAAGCGGTTCTGGAAGACCATCCGACACCTCAGGAGGGGAAAGCAGGGAACCATCCAAGCTGTATACAGTAAGGATGGGACGCTGTGGACTTCAACTGACAAGGTGATTGGGAGGTGGAAGGAACACTTCGAGGAACTCCTGAACCCTACAAACCCACCCTCTATAGTAGAGGCAGAGCTGGAGGATGATGGGGGATCAGCATCAATCTCCCTGGCGGAGGTCACTGAGGTAGTCAAACAACTCCACAGTGGCAAAGCCCCAGGGGTTGATGAGATCCGCCCAGAAATGCTGAAGGCTCTGGGTGTTGAAGGACCGTCATGGATGACACGTCTTATCAACATTGCGTGGAAGTCGGGGACAGTACCTAAGGAGTGGCAGACCGGGGTGGTGGTTCCCCTGTTCAAAAAGGGGGACCAGAGAGTGTGTGCCAACTACAGAGGCATCACATTACTCAGCCTCCCCGGGAAAGTATACTCCAGGGTGCTGGAAAGGAGGGTTCGACCGATAGTCGAACCTCGGATTGAGGAGGAACAATGCGGTTTCCGGCCTGGTCGTGGAACAACGGACCAGCACAAGGTCATAAGGTTGTTAAATATATGACTTCCACAAAAGTTTTGGACAAACCTGGTTGAAGGATGTCCGATTCTGGGAAGTCATCAAAGTTAGATGTGTCATCAATACTTTTGATCTCAATTGAGGTAGCTGCTGGTCTTTCTCTGTGGGAAACAGTGTATTGTTATAAAATGTTACGAATGTAATTGTTACGTAGAGGGGTTGGGTTTCCTTCTGAGCTGATGCAACCTTTTCCCCCACAAAAGCACCGCTAAAAAAGTATGGGTAACAAAATGACAAAAACACATAAGAAATATACACCTTATATGTTCCCAGTCGACAGGCTCAAAAAAGGCATGACTCTTGATTTCCTCAATGCTTGTGGCACCAATGCGGTTCTCTGCATCATTACAGTACCTGAACGTGAAGAAGGGTGCACTCCATTAAAGTCAGAAATCCTGCTTAATGCCAAACTTCTCTTTACCAAATCTGTACACCACTTCCTTTCATGGCAACAAGTGAACATGCCTTTGAATGTACAGTGCGCGCACGCACACACACACACACGCACACACACACACACACAGAATATTCAAACCTGAGTGCATGCACACACACACGCACGCACACACACAAACACACGTTGATTTTTCAAACCGGAGTGCACACACAAGCACAAGCACAAGCACACGCACACGCACACGCACACGTTGAATCACAGACCTGAGGATTAATTCCTTGGCCCTCTCGGAAATGGGCACCTCGGGTGGGAACACAAGAGTCTCCTTCCAGTTCATGACCTTCCTATAAGTCTCCTGTGGTGTTTCTGAGCAGAATGGTGGGTATCCTAACATGATGGATTGGTTAGAAGCAGAGGACCGTGAGTACATAATGATGATTGGTCTGTTACAGCCGACATTTGTGATTAGTCAAAAGTAAAAGCAACAACAACAACAATGTTGTTTATTGATTACACTTTGTTCACAAGCAGTAGATTCAGAAAGTGAAGTGTGATTTTAGAGTAAGAGGCTATAATGTAGCAACAGGTCTTGGTCTGTAGTTAGGATTTCATTAATGTGTCAAGTTCATGCCATCATTAAGAATACAGTTTAAACCCTTTCTATAAACTTCCAACGAATGAGGTTTTTGTTGATCGCTGAAATGGTCAGAACTGAAATAGATGTGAATACTGTGGCAAAGTTTTCACAAAATATGTAAGAGAGCGAGCACAACAGCTCAAAGCTCCATATCATCTCATCAATGAGCAACAAAAGCACATGAATGCATGGATGAATAAGGTTCTGCTGTAGTCCTAATTTGTTGTGATTGTAGTACAAATACCTATGAGCATTTCATACATGATGACTCCCAAGGACCACCAGTCACAAAGCTTGTTGTAGCCAGTCTGCAGGAACACCTCGGGAGCTATGTAGTCTGGGGTCCCCACAGTGGAGTAGGCCTGGGAGTCAGACGGCATACTAATTAGGAACCATACGGAGTTTTACACGGCACAGCGGCGTTCATCAGAACCAACTCTGCTGACCAACACACAATTAAAAATTTTATTGCGTCAAGTTGGCCATGAAATATGACTGCTGCTTGTTTGGATAACTAAAGAAAATGATTATAAACATGTCAAATTTACGGTATCTCTCTCTGTCCCCAGAAATTAATTTTTGCTACCATCACATCAAAAAACATGCCGCATCCTCCTACCAGTGCCCTGACCAGTCACTGCCAATTCAACTGGAGTATGTCTGTGTGTCCTATCTGTGTGAGCAAGTCTGTCGTAATATGTTGGGTGAGCAAGTCTGGCGCAAATTGGCTGCCGTGGTATCACTCAGACTGAGTGTTGTGTTTGATAGCTGTCGGTCCATTCGTAGTTCGTTCTGTGTTATTAATTGGCAACCAATGTGTGTAAAGCGCTTTGAGTATCTAGAAAAGCGCTAAAAACTAAATAAAATGAATTATTATTATTATTATTAGATCACAGCATCCTAATACTGCGTCCTAATACTGTAAAGATGCAAATCTAGTCTAGACATGCTGCGAAGTCAATTAACTTGATTACAATTCTTTTATAATTTATATCACTTACTGCTGCTCTGTGTGAAACTGAATTTGGATCATTTAATATGGGAGGTTGCTGAATAACAAGTCTCTTTTACATCACCCCAGACTACCTTGATGTGCAAGAGGTATAGAAGGCATTCACTAGACCAACCTTACTTTTAGCCTACATCACGATGACTTCAACCCTTTTGAATTTCTAATGTTTACACTAAACAAGCCAAATCCTATTCTATGCATATTAATCTATCGCCCACCAAAGCTAAGTAGTAATTTTATCACAGTTTTCTGACCCCATATCAATGATTATTTCTTAATGTCCACCGAAAAATACAAAACCACTTTCACAGTTGTTTAAACAATATAAGCTTTGATATGCCATTCCTTTAACTATTATAAGATTTTGGTATGGGAATGTTGGCTTGTTGACCACAATGCTGGCTTCAAACTTTGTTTGACCAATCAACCTTTAATGTAGCTTGCACTTCTGAAATTAATCTAATTTGTTATCTTTATCTGCCTAAATCCACCTCTTTTTACAATTGTGAATGGAAGTGTATTTCTCTAAACAAAAACATTAGGGAGAGTAAGCTTACTCAACAAATTTTCACTCATCCGTAGAGTACATTGTTTAAAAAAAAAAAAAAAAAGACTGCTATTGATGCCAGATAATTGATGATGCATATTGTAGCAAATTGTAAATGAATTACCATGCATTGACATTACTAGGAAATGTGCAGCCGTGTAAAAATGTATTACATAATGTACAATACTGTAAACATAATCATCATATGTACAGTTGACTTTGGGTTATGTTTTTGTCCTGAGACAAATGTACTTTTTTTGTTAAAGTCAGGCCAATGACAAACATGTACATAAATTACTGTTTGAAGAACATTTACTAATCTTTTGTTGCAAACAAAACGAGTAAGTCAGTTGGGGAATGTGGTACATTACCATACAAACAAATAACAGTCACAGAAACAGGAGTCGCTGAAATTATTTTGTTACAAGCACTGATATGTCTGACATACACAATTGTTTCAAAAGCTCAAAAGCAACGCAGAAAAAAATGCTTTCTACTCACCAGCTGCCTTCGATTCTTCTTCCATGTCTCTGCTTTCCTCTTGGAGTTCATATTTTGAAAGGCTGTAGGAATTTAGAAGTCTACTATGAGAGCCACATATTGTGCATTCCCAGCAAGGGATGTCTAAAAAAGGGCAATTTGTCTTACAGAACAGCTGATACAACTTTAAATACAATTTTGGTTTTTATAATAATATTTGAGGGACATACAAAAAGATATGTATAGTTAGATGTTTATATAGACTCAAGTGCCATAACCCTTTCAACAAGTTGTAATCGACAGGCCTATCAGTTCATACATTTGTTAAGATGTGCTTGAGAACCGTTTCCCTGTCTGATCAACATCAATTGCTTTTTTCTTCAGGAATAACTTTAGAGTTGGGTTTAGTTAGCTGATAAATCAAGACCTCAAACAAAAAGTTTGAAATTACCAAATAATGCAGAATGTGCACTTTTTTTCTGTTAATTAATATGAGCTAATTATTTTTCTATTATTGCATATGAACATATTGACATAACTTACAGAAGTCACTAGGAGGGTTGTGAGTAAGATTCCTGTAGAACTCTGTGCGGTGCGCTTTTTTCAGTCCCGTACACAAGCCAAAGTCAGACAACTTTACGTGGCCCTAAAAAGCACAAGCAGTAACAACAGATTTAAACATAAATGGGCATACCACAAATGGAATAGGATGGCAATGCTCATAAATTGTACAAGCTTAACCCTAACCCAGTAAATCAAGTCAAGTCTGTCTTTTTAGGTATTGAATAAGCACAGTTAAATATCTCTCTCTCTCTCTCTCTCTCTCTCTCAAAGTTGATGGTAAGCACATATAGTTCCCATCAAATAACATAAATTAGTTTGTTCTCTGTCTGTTTGTGTCAAAGGTCAAGTGTATATATGCTCACCCTGGAGTCTAGCAGCAGGTTGTCAGGTTTGATGTCTCGATGAATGAAGCCCAGCTGGTGGATGGAATCTATAGCCAGGACTGTCTCTGCAATGTAAAATTGGGTGGCCTCCTCTGACAAAGTGTCCTTCTTCATCAGGAGCGTCATCATATCACCTACATTAACATAATTACAATAGATTACATTAAACTTATCACTTTCACTTTTCCAAATATAGTTTTAACCAAAGGTTTTCAACGTTTTCTACTTAAACAACCCAAACTATTTATATTGGTCTGTAACAGGGACCCATATAATATACAGTTAGTTCAGAAAATGTTCCCTTCACTTTTTGGAAGCAACTAAACCCTTTTTAAAATTTTATTTAGCATACATTTCCAAAATGATACTCACTTCATCATTATGAAGTGGTGTTATCAAATAGATTTTTTAATATATATATTTAAGTCGATTTTTTAAGAAAAATAGTCATTCAATTTTACTATTCAACTAATTCTAACCAAAACAATGTCACAAACAATGTCACAATGTCAATCTACGATGGGTCGGACTGCCTGCTTCTAGACCAGTACATCAGTCACAATGCTCTAAAGGGCTTTGGATAACGGTCTATCAAATTTCTTATGTTACGTAAAATTATCTTCTCTTTGATTTATAAAACCAACCTCCAGGTAAGAACTCCATAATGAGGTACAGGTTCCTTTTGTCTTGAAAGCTGTAGAACATCTTGACTACCCAAGCTCCATCTGCCTCTACCAGAATGTCCCTCTCTGCTCGGATGTGAGCCACCTAAAGTACGCATAGAACATTTTTGTTACAGGCGGACTAACAGATGCCTGGTTACATTTTTCATTTCAACATGGTATCAAGAAACATTCCTGCTCCTTCTCCAACATGTCTGCCTTCCTCAGGATCTTCATTGCATAGATGTGTCCGGTGTCTTTCTTCTGCACCAATCGCACCTAGGAAGTATAACAGATAAGTGAACATTTTGTTTGGACTGCTTGTTTTTCTTACAGCTCACTTATTTGTAAAATCACTTTATCAACAAGGTGCAAGTGTTAGGATCATTGTTTATGAAATTCACTAATTAAATGTTTCTTCACCTCTCCAAAGGCACCTCTCCCTATGACCTTAAGGGACTCAAAGTCGTCAAGGCCCAGTCGAGTCCTCTTCAGTCGCAGGAACTCTGTCTCCTTACGTGCATGCTGCGAGCGCCGCATCACCTTCTGCAAACAGGAGCACTTGGTCAATCTGGTTGAACATGGTTAAAGGGGGTTCATGGAACAAACACATTGAGCAGCACACATATGCACAATCATCTGATGGTCTTTAGTCAACTACTTCAGGTAATTCATCACTAAGGCATTTATAACTTCCATTTCCTGCTTGCCCAAATGTCTGACGAAATTTGTACCTCCTCATCAGGCAGGCCCTCTTCATCCATAACCTTCTCCAGCTTCCTTTGTCTGAAAACATGGACATGGGATTATATTTTAACATTGCTCTTATTTCCCTTCAGTCACAGTCAACCGCAAATACCTGATGAAGTTACCGGTTTGCTGCTAACCAGCTAGCACTGATTGCTGGTTTTATCAATCCACTGACTAGACGCACAAACACAATAACGCCTACCTGGGTATTCACAGTTGTGAACCAAAAATTTTTATTGTGTTTCCATTGTTTTTCACAAAATGTAAGGTTCTCTGCAGTTACTTATCCTAAAGGATTTGCATTCACTCTGACATCTCTGTAAGATTTATTCTTAAATTTGACTCAAACGTTTTTATGAAGGAAAGCCTGGATTTAGTGTTTTCCTGGCAAGTACCTGGTTAATGTTATCTAACATTATGACTTACCTCATCTCCCGCTCCTCATGCTGTGTTAGCAGAGTACTGTAGAAGTTCTCCAGTGTCAGCTTTGCCACGGTCACCCTTTCTCGGGTGTGGTTGCTCATCGGAAGGGTAGCTTCCGTCCCTCCCGTCATGGCCATATTATCCTTGGGGACAAAAGACAAAATACATTTTGCATCACTAGTATTTCTTTATTTAAACACAACACAACTTTTCCATAATATTATTTAAAAATAAATAATACAAATTATTTTGTGCGGATTGAACCAAGAGGTCATTTGACATTTCATGGCTCAATGAAAACTCAAATAACACAAGAATCATTAAACAGTTTAACATAAAATGAACAGAAAATAAGTCACTTGGTGAATCCCCTAGATTAAAAACCGACATGTTAAATCTAGCAAAGAAAACCTATCCGTCCCTTTTCTTCTTTCAGCAATCTCTAAAATACAACCCCTTATTAAATGATGAGTCACCTAATGTATTAAATCTACATTTATGGTTGTTTTGATTGTAGTATATTCACTATGCATTTCAAGGATTCCTGAAAGGGCTGCATTTCTCTGAGAACCTTTATTGAACAGATTACACATGCACATGCTACAAAACAATGAGTCCCACAGTTTCATACTGATTAATATTATTCAATGTTATTTAATTGATACAAATTATGCAACAAAAGTTTCAGCTTTCTTTATCTTGAAAACAGGTGGCAGGTAAAGAAATTGGTCTTACGCCTGAAAGTCAAAAAAAAAAAAAAAAAGGAAAACTTAGAAAACAAGCACATAGTGTGCTCCACCTGCGCAGTAAATATGAAAGACCAACACCACGCGATGAATAGACCAAGTCATGACGCCAAAACCTGGAATGATTCGACAGCTACAGTATACATACTGTATCTCGGTTAATAAAATAAAAACATAACTACAGTCTTGTTTCCACATTTTTCCATGCCTATTTCAATAATTCTCTTTGAAAGATTCTACTGGGGTGAGGCTCTCCTTTTCACAGACCTCTGTAATGCAAAAAAAACAAAAACAAAAAACACATGGTGTTTACACTGAACCAACAGTTACACCAAACATCTAAATGTAGGTCGAAATGTTAGGCCTATTGAAAATCTATGCTACATTTCGGAAAACAAGGGGTAAAATGTATGGTCTCATTCACCATAATCCTTATGCTCAGGGGGACATGCTTCTGAGTACAAGTCAGTCGACTATTTACAGCAGTTGAATATTTGGTTTTGGTTGGTTCCTTGTAATACCAGTCTCCTATTCTGAAGCAAGACCTTGTACCATTAGAAGGCTCAATACATGGCTTGCCTCAGCAATGTACCAAAAGTAGACATAACCCTGTTGCTGTCTGTCACATACATCAAGACAATTTGGACCACTTAAACAAAAAGTCAATATCCCAGACGTTTTGTAATTTTATAATCTGAGCGACGTAAAATTGTCTTTGGTGCATTTGAGTGAAATGTGCTTCGCATTAAATTGCATTGCCAGATCCTTAACTGCATGTCCAACACAAAACACCATTGGGTCCAGCTATTCATGACCATGATTAGGCAGATAGGTTAATCTGCACACCACCAAAATCTCATCAACGCACCCACATGATCAACCAATCAGAAAGAAAATTTTGAAAAACACATACAAATAAAACAGGGACTTTTGATGATTGGCCAAGCCACTAAACAAAAAAAGATCAAGTGATTTTTTTTTAAAGCAGGTAATACTAGTAAAGACCAAAGAATGTGTTTGGCTTTGCAATTCAGCCCTGTCAGTGAGATTGAGGGTGGAGATCCAACAGACCTTTCAAAACAGATAGTTCGTTTATAAAATGAGGATAACGTAGGCCCGACCTTTGTATGAAGTGGTTGAACTGTTAAATTACTTAATAATCGTTATGTCAATCTTTGGCATTCAAGGTCATGGCTACATATAGGCTACAAATAGTGGTGCTGGTTTCAGGGGGCGGACATACTGACGAATTTCACGTGCCAGGCGAAGTAGGTAGGAAGGATGAGACCTTTGGCTTTGCCACCTAATGTCCAACTGCGTCTTTTTAAAATAATTGGTTGCAATTAGGCCTACAGTTGTACAAGCAATTGCCTTATTGTATTACTGTCTCAAATGGCGCGTGGTTGTGATTGTTGTTGCCCGGCAGAACGGTGACACAATGCAATGCAACCACAGGTGCAATTGCCGATGGGTAACACATATTTGACAAGCTAGATCATTTTAGCTTACCTCCGCGTTTTGCTCCAGAGTCAGTCTGTGGCTGGCTGCCAGGCCCCTCAAAATAAGAGAATGGGCTTTATTATATTGCCCTAATATTCGGCTGCTATGGGTCTGGAGAATCCCGTTAGCTCACGTTGGCTACTTCAACACTGTCGGCAAGACATACACCATAAAGAGAATTTATGACATAAGTCGATACAAAGTACTTTGAGTTTAAAGATAAACTACCGTTTGTTTCACAAAACAAACAAACAAAATCCTATTAGCACTGGGTCCATCATACATTTACTTTTGACCTCATAGAACGAGCCTTGTCTGGACGTAAAAGCGATTCTTCCTGCGCTAGAGACGCACTTGCGCAGCGCTGATGTCAAACGAGAGCCCGTGGCGTCGTTCCAGCAAGTCTAAAATGTAGACGTAATGCATACTTTTAATAAGTTGAAAGGTTAATGACGTATTTTGTCAACACATGCTAACACTGGCCATTCGATTTGATGTTTGCCTACCTGATCCTTGAAGATGTCTGCTGTCTTTAAAGTTACTAGAGGTAGTTTATCTGCAGGAGGTGATTTTTGCGACCCCTACTGTTTGCTTAGTGTAATTATTTTACCATTACCTTCGCAAAGAAGACATGCAGAATGCTTGGCTGGATCGTAATTGTCCAATAAAGTACGTCCTAATGACTTTCATTATGTACTTTTCCTTAACCCAGAGGGAAAACGTCATGAGGTTATGGAAAGATATGAAGGAAAATTCATAAGGACTTAGGAAAAGACAATGACGTAGCTTAAGGAATCCGACAGCACTTACACTAAGCTACTTAATCATGCGACGGTGGTTTTCCATGGGTCGTTCGCAGAGAAACTACAATGTCCCGATGATTAACTAGCCTACAAAAAGTGCAATTTAGATACTTCGCCCGTGCGTTGTCACCGTGTTGTTAAAAAGGGAATATAGGCTACCTGTCACACAAATGAAAAGAAATGTCACATTGAAAATGGTTGCGCACGTCCTCATCCCCCTGTCAACTCCTATTTATCGCCACGCATGAATCCCAAATAAATATGATTGTATGAAGCCTAATCGTTAAATTAATGCAAGTTGTGCATTTATATTAGGCATACAAATCTGCTACGATAGTTACATATGATTCTTAAGTTTATAACATGTTGACATTTGAACATATATAAGCAAGTTAGGGCACAATATAAGATGGAAAAATGCTTAATAAACAACTAGGCTATATGATCTGCATCCCTTGTCGGTCATGTCGATCGATTCGACGGCTGAATGGTGTATCGCTTTAAATATTGCTGCCACAAGGAATTGTGGGGCAGCATTTGCTTCTTTCCTTTCGTAAAGGATGGTCCAGTGTATCCTATGCTAAAGTACACAAGTTTGGAAGCATTGAAGCACCTTTCCTTAGCACTTAGATAATTTGAACTGCACTTATCATGGCTGCCTCTCGGATACTTCCGGATCATTTCACACAGTTAGGAACCTTCCTAAGCAAAATGAAGAATTCGAATGTAGCTCGTGTTCACAGCATATCTTTAGCACGATCAACGACTATGCTCCAAGTATGGGCATCACTTCCTGATTTGTGACGCACTTCCTTGTGCCATTAAACAATTCGTCACAGTTTTGCGGGAGATCGTGCCCAGTGGTAGACACAATTTGAGTTAAATATTGAGACATCAAGAGGACTGATTACAATGTGTAATCAGAAACATTTATTGATAATCCATCCGTTAATATTAAAAAGTTGATTATAGTGGCTTTAAGACCGGTGAAATATATCTATGCCAAGTGGTTCCCAACCCCACACACTTGCCAAAAGAGCCAGATAAATGAGTCCATGCATTTTCATCTACCTGAAGGATGTTTATCACACCTAAACCATTCAAAACAACAGGAGACATGCTAGACAAGAGACAGACCCTGCATCTTAGATAAATAAAGCATTGGACCAGATAAATGGCATGTTTGTTCAGGACATGTTCATAATGTTAGAAATGTGAAGTTTACATATCAAAATGTGTATTTAAAAGGCTCATGTTATTGTCAACAGGAGCTTTAATACATTTGTAATAATTTGCTTAGCTTGGAGGAAAAGGCAAATGGCTGTTTTTCAGAGCACATCTTGTTACCTTATCTAACTTAAGATTAATTGCTTCGTTCCTTTGTGAAATATTATTATAGCTGGACAGGTTTTTCTTTCTTTCTTACACATCATAAAATCAGTTGATATAGCAGGAACATGTGTGCAAAGGGTATAGACAAGAGTGCACAGTTAATAGAGGAAAAAAACTTGAATCAAAGTGGATTGTGTAACAAATTGGCAATCCACTAAAGGCGAAGGCCTACACTTGACCTTATCTAGGAAGGAAATGTAGACATACATGTAAAAAATGGACAGAAAAAGTCTTCAATGAGCCTATAAAACCTTTTTAAATGAAAATACCAAACATACAATAAGTTACATTGCTTGCTGCTAGGATTGAAAAGTTTTTAGCAAATATTTTCCAACTATATGTCAATTCACAGAGTAGCCTGCAGTAATTAAAATAAATGAATTCCATCAAACAGGGTGTTACCACAATGATTTTGTGTAGGAGCTATGGATGTATTCTACTTTGTATTTTCATTTTAATCATGCAGTTTTGGTTACTATACAGAAATGTATTACAAGCAAGATACTTAAAGTCAGACATGACAAATTGTGTACAAATCTCCTAACTTATGTTTCCATACATACTTACTCAAGTCCCAGTTGTTGGTTTCTAAAGTTTTCAAGACACTGTGTTTGTGTAGGTTTTTTAGGCAGTCTGGTGGTGTTTGAGAAGGATTGGTTGGAGGGGAAATAGGTAATCAGTCTTATGTCTTGCATTGGCATGGGGTCAGGATTGGGTCGGTGAGGGTTGGCTAGGTGCACCACTGCGTGTACGGAGTTGAGACTGAGCTATGTCAGCCAGAGCACTTTGAATCTTCTCCAGAAGCATGTCCCCACGATATACCACCTCCTCTAGACGAGCTGCAGCGTCATGGTTCTCCTCTTCCAGTTGCCGTAAGCTAGCTGCCTGTGAACAATTTGTCATACTTCATTAACTTTGATTCAACGCTACAACTATGACATTTTAATAGTAAAATATTTCACTGTACAGTATGTCCTAGAAGAAGATCAAAAGAAAATGGTGGTACAAGAAAGATGCACGTCCTTACTTGAAGAGCAGCAGTTGACTCTTCACTAGGCAGAGAGTCAATAAGCACATCCACATCTTTAGCTGTCCGGGCAATTAGTGCCGCGAATAACTGTGCATACTCTGAAAACAATGAAATAGCAATAACAAATAATACTATGTTGAAATATTATACCTTTATATTTTTTCCTAGAACATTGGTGAAAACATGGAATTTATATCAGAATTAATTGACAACACAAGCATTAAGACGTAGCTTAAAATTGGCAGTTTGAAGACACCTGCGCAATATTTGTTGTCAGACGAACATTATAAATGTACAAAAGACAAAAGTAGGCTAAGTGACAAAGCTAAGTTATTAAGATTCTAAGATTAAGATAATACTCACTCTCCCTGAGAAAAATTTACTTCAACATCGACTTACTTAAGAGACAAGGTTTCGGTTTCCTGTTGACTGCACTTGTAGCCGGCAATTTATTTATCAGTTCTTGTTGAGCATCACATATGCAGCCAAAACATTATGTATTAATAGTAATATATTTTGTCATTATCAATTCTTTGTTTAGGCTTTAGATTTGGAACATTGCCCATTCATTTAATACTAAGGTTAAGGCTTAAAATTTCTTCTACTTAATTTGATGTCTCATACTCACCTCTAAAAAGGTAATGGCCTTAAGTAATATACAATCAAATTCATATTGAAGGTAAACCTACATTTCTGTCCATGTTGCTTCCTTTTAGGTAGTATCGTAACTTTCAGGCCTATATACTCATCTCACCTCATATAATTGGCCTCAGTCTCTTTATTTTCAAAGGTGAGACTTGACTGCCTAAATAATTGTTTTATTTTATAGTTTTTCTTACCTTTAGTGAGGCAAGTAAACAATTGTCAATCTGAAACTAAGGAAGCTTGTTACATAGGCTAGCCTACTAGTACTATCCATCCCAGATTTACTTGTACAGGGGAAAGTCTCAAATGTAGATATTTCTTATGATGATACAAATGACTAAATAATTCACTTACTACAGAAACTCAATAATATATACTGTGCAGCCTTCAGAGAGTATGGCCCTGACTTTCATGATAGCCTCTTGAAGGCGTTTGGGGGTGGGGGTATCACAATGTTTGCAAACCACCGTCTGATAATTTTACTGAATATATTCAATCAAAATTGCAACATAATTATGCTTATTGCATCAATCGAATTAAGAAATGATTTCTTACCGTACGTTTGTTTACTGAGTTTTGGGAGAAATTATGAATCCTTATGCAATGAATCATTTTCTTTTTGGTTTTATATGTCAACTAACAAGTAAATAGTCTGTTCTCCTAATTCATGCATCCATATTCTAAATATATCTGCTTAACCACCTGCTTACAATTAAATATAATGTAATTTAACTTACTCAGATCCAATATTTCCATCCTTTACATTTCTCAAAAATAATAATTTTGATGCAGTCGGTTGTTGAAAATGTGATTTCTCCTCTCCTGTCAAGAATCCCCCAGTACTTGAACAAGTGAAATCCCCAATAAAAGAAAAAGTGCATATTGAAAGGCTATGTACCTTCAGTGGGATTTGATGGCTGATCTTTGTTGATCGCAGTCTGTATGTTGTTGAACGAGGCAGGGGGTGCACATTGTTGAAGTACCCCGATGGCATTGCAAAACTGATCGGCAAGCTTCACACAAGGAAAAGGACAAGTTAGTCTGCACAAAGCCTTGGTCAAAGGAATCCTAATTGAAAAAAACACATCACAGCTAACCACTAAGGACTTGCAAGATGTACCATATTTAGACAGACAAGTGAAAGAGTTTCACATAAACAGTGCACATCCCGTCACAGCTAACTTTTTAATAGGGAAATTGATAAGGTAATGTCCGTCTATAGGTAAAGTTTAGGGCACATTTAGAAGACCAAAAGACATATTTCAACTCCGATAGCTCACGTTGACAGTAAAATTAGAAAGAATAAACACGCCAAAATGTTCATCTTAAGATTTCACGCTGCTAGTTAACCAATAACTTTGTTAGCTTCCTAGTAAGTCTGAGCTAATGTGTTAGATTGCTAAACGTAACGCATTAGCTAACGTTATTTTTAGCTCCCTTTGAATATGTTTAGCTACATCTCCGTATAGATAAGTCAATGTGTCAAGTAGCATTTTAAATATTTAGCGCATTGTAAAACCCAATTTACTAGGGTTACACACCGAATTAATAGCATCTTGAAGTTGCGTTAGCCTGTCCGCCATTTTTGACTGAAGAGTTGTTGTGGTCCAAGGCCTATGAAAACGTGTATTACTGATTCATTACGTGATTGGTTACGAATTTAGCAGCTTGGTTTAACGGCGTTGTTCCAGCAGGTCTAGAATTAAGACGTAACGCTCACTTTTAGTTCATGCATGCAGGCAAAGGTCAAATTTCTCAACACGTGTCCCATTGGCCATCTTGATCTAGCCCGTTAATCGACGCACCGGCCCTTCGTTCTCTTATTATTGTTTAATGTTTTTATGTATTTTAATATTAAAAATAACTTAAATGGAAGTGATGTATGTAACGAAAGGCTAAACCTTTTCTTTTTAACCATCAATGCTGATTCACTGTAATTGAACTGTGATCAAATTAATCACGTGTCTACATAGGGCTAACAACAAGCTGGAGTTGTTGTTTGTCCTTTATCTCTTGTATTTATAAATAGCCTATATCTTACAACAACACATTTGTAAGAAATAAGAAGGTATTCGCTTTAAAATAATACTACAAATTTGCATAAATCAACTTTTTAAACTTTTAAAATTTAAATTTAAATTTGTTAATTTAGCTATGTCATCTTAGACAAACGTTTTAAAATAGAAACCACTGTCCTTTGTACTTTTCTTCACTGTGTCAGTCAGACAGCCAGCCATTCAAAGTGTTTTCGCAGAGGATGTTACCTTGCGGTTCTCTTGAGTGACTGGATAAGCCTAATAACAGAAGTTCTTTTTATTTAACAAATTGATATAGCAGACATAATTTCAAAAGTGTTCAAAATGAATCTCAGGGATACTTGTCGTTTATCTAAAGAAAATACGTTGTTAATGCGGAATTTGTTTCATACTGTTATGCCTTTCTGGTTCTCGATGAAGTAGTTTTGCTAAATCAAGAGACCTGTGCTGTTCCCTGTGAAATTCCTCACTAGCGTCATCAACTTCAATTATCTAAAATGTATGGTTTGTTTGTTGTAACTATGAACAAAACAGTCATGTCTAGTGCATGGTATTTGTTGTTATTGTAAAGGAATGGTGTTATAAACATCCCTGCTGCATTGCAGTAACATGGGGATGTAACGATACACTCAACTGATGATCCGATTCACGATATTTATTGTGCAATTTTCTCACAGCAAAAAAGATGAATTGATACTGAAGACAAATTATGACTGAAAAAGATTCCTTTCATTATTTCTGTGACAGAAACTACAAAATACTTTTTATTTTCGAGGTTATGAATAAATTATGCAAACAAAGTATATACATATTCTATACAATCTGATTCCATTTATAAGAAAAAATAATCAAATATTCCTTTTACGATTATGTTCAAGTGAGGTTGGCACTCGTTGCCCGGGAGTGAAAGGGACAGCTGTCCTAGAGAATCATGCAGAAACAACTACCCATTTATGAAACAGCATTATACACATGACTTTCATAGTTATGGTCATCATGACCATATATACTATGAGAGAGATATCACAACACAAAGTATATACATAAAACCATTAGTGTTAACCTCCGCTAGTGAACGAGCTAATGTTTAGCTTTAGGGCTTGTATTGCCATACATTTTTGATCGATTTAAATCGTCACATATTTGCATCGCGATTTAACTGTCTTGCGAAGTATTGTTACATTCCTAGTCCTGATTGAAGATATGATCTTCCTTACCACACCCAATGGAGTGATTACACCAGAGACGTTTCTGTGACGTAATCATAAGTGAGCCCTACCTTGAAGAGAGGGAGGAGGGCAGGATGGAAGTTGTAAGAAAGATGTTTTTCGGTGCTTTGGAGAAATAGAGCCAGTCGAGGTTGCAGCCTCAATGCTATTAATACATATTAATATGTATTAGACCACATTTAAACACCACTATCATCGTGCAATGCTTACATTTGTAGAGTTTTATTCCGCCATATTTAAAAGCTTGGGAGCGAAAGGTTAATGTCGTTAAGCACAATGCATTGTGGGATACACTCACCGCTAAAGGGTTATTTTTTGTTGACTCCACTGGAGGATGTAAAATCGAGATTGAGGGAATGTGGATTCTCCCTTCCCTTGCATGAAACAGAATGGACCTGCCCTCCGCTATTTAACATCACTATTTTACATCCTGGGATTTTGGGGATTCCCCTCCAATCAAGGGAATGGAACGTGAGGAAGCAAGGATTTAGATTGAATTCGGATGCAGCCATGGAGTACCTCTGTCATTTATCTGGCTCTTTTGGCAAGTGGGTCGGGATCAAAAGTTGAGACAGAGAAAAAGTACTACAGCTGTCTTAAAACGGCAGACAAAATGAGGCGCAGGGTGGAAGTTCACACGATTATTATTATTATTTTTATTATTATTATTATTATTAGTTTTATTATTATTTATTTTATTTATCCAGGGTTAACCGACTGAGACCAGGGGAGTATTCCATCAAGCTGAATAAGCGAAAAGCCTCGCTTATTTCGATAAGTCTGGCTAATTTTAGTGAGAGATCCGTTGCATTACTGTGGCTTATACGAATCCCCACTCAGTTACCAAGGTAATTTATACCACTGAACTAGCCTGCTCCGTAGTAGGCTGTCAAGCTTAGTTTAGCTGTGTTACAAAGAATATCCAACAGGTGGAAACAAAATCCCCAAAGACAGTTCCGTCAAGTGTCTTTTCTCGCTCGCTTCACTTTTGTCACATAGCGTATGTCCGTGTTCGGAAACATACGAAGGTTCAGACCTTTTTCTCGCAATGTATGCGACCAAGCATGAATATAAGTTTACGTTCAATTCCTGTGTTCGCAACCTTGCCACATTAAACGTAGGCCTAAAAAATAAAACGCTGAAATGACAAATAAGTGTTCACTTTGGCATTACATTTCCTTATTGTAATTGCATTATTTGTGACAAATATCTATCTAAAACACAATGTGACATTGAAAAGGACATTTCTTTGTCACCATATTAAAAAATATATTAATTACAGAGCATTTATGCTTTTTTTGTTGGTGCAATAATACCAGTCGCACTTAATCCCGGGGTCGAACCCCAGCCCCTGCGATAAGCACTTGCCATCAGTGAAACGCACTCTTTACCTGGTGAGCTACCAGGAACTCCGTTCTCACATAGAGGCCTATATTAACCATGAATCAGATTTCCTGTTATTGAGCCTGCTGATGATATAGCCGCAGTCTCATCATAATGATGTCAATGTTAATTTCCATAAAAAGGTAGGCTACTAAATTACGCATTTAATCTGTCTGCAATTTTTGGCCTCGCAATTTCCCTCGCCTTGAAAATCACGGCAATATTGCCATTTTTAGTGATGAGGCAGTAAGTGGCGAAATCCTTTGACACGTTTTTCTCGCAAGAAGATCACCGCTCTTTCTGGTTTTTGCATCATTTTATCTGCTTTTTGACAATTGATTGCTTGCTGCTTCTGTTCTCCGTGCGCGCACACAATGCCAGCTTGTACAAGCCTGGCTTGAGTTAACATTGACTGGAGACGGCTGAATTGTGTTCATGGAACGGCTTGAGGCTTAAGTCAAAGTTGACGTTTGTTCAAGCCAGGCTTTTTCTATTAAGCGCCGATTTCATTAGTGCGGTTGATGGAATACCCCCCAGGTCTCTTTTCCAGCAGTACCCTGTTTAAAGGCAGAATATAGAAATTACAAGTAAAAAAAAAAAGCTAAAAAATATATAAAAATGTTTACAATACAATATTTACAATACAGTACAATATTTAAGTTTCAGCCAGAACAAGAACACTCTTCAACTCCCAAATCCTCCAATAACAGTTTAAATAGTTCAACAGAAACAAAATCATGATACAATGTATCAAAGACAAGGACAAGTCATTAAGGACAAGGCTGGTGAACTAAGTAGCATGGATAACTATTGCCCTTGCCAGTATCCTTTCTAAAGTGATGGAAAGAATCATACTAACAAGGTTGGAAATGTTTGTTCTCACCACTGATAATCAGTTTTGCTTTAAAAGAAAACATGGCACTGATATGTGTATTTATGCTCTGAAGGAAATAGTTGCTAAATATGTAAGCCAGAATTCCACTGTATTTATGTGTTTTATTGATGCATCTAAGGCTTTTGACACAATTAATCATGAAATGTTTTTGGGGAAATTGCTTGCTAGAGGTGTTCCAAAGTATATACTTAGAATACTAGTTTATTGGTATGCCCACCAGACAATGCGGGTTAAATGGGGTAATGTTGTATCTGCCCCATTTCATGTAAATAATGGTGTTCGCCAAGGTGGAATTCTGTCTCCTATTTTGTTCAATGTGTATATGGATGATCTATCAAAACAACTGAATGGGTGTAACACAGGCTGTCTTGTTGGAAACTCTGTTATCAATCATCTTAAGTATGCTGATGACCTGGTAATCTTTAGTCCATATAGTGCTGGGCTGCAGCAATTACTGAAGGTGTGCTCACAGTACGGCAAGGATTATAACATTACATTTAATGCCAAAAAGAGTAATGTCATGATATTCAGAAGTAGAGAGGATAGGAGATTAGTTTTTCCTGTGTTTTATCGGTGCGATATTCCTCTCTTGATTTGCAAGGAAAATAAATATCTTGGTCATGTTTTTACTGATGCTTTGAATGATGACAGAGATATCTATCGACAGTGTTGTAAACTATATGCTCAGACCAACATGTTGCTTCGCAAGTTTAGTGTGTGTTCTGTCAATGTAAAATGTTCATTATTTAGGGCTTTCTGCACACCTATGTATACAGCTCATCTTTGGTGTAGCTACAGGAAAGGTAGTATGTGAAGGCTTATAGTGGCTTACAATGATGCAATGAGGTTGCTGCTTCAAGTTCCTAGATGGCATAGTGCTAGTCAACTGTTTGTGTTCTTTGGTGTTCCTACATGTGAGGCACTTCTAAGACATCTAATGTACAAATTTACGTGTCGCTTGGATGAGTCGGAGAACAGCATCATAGTCTTTTACCGACCCGAGGAAAAGTTGCTTTCGGTACTCATCCAGGCTCAGAAAACATTGGCGAGATAGCCTACATACGAACTGTCTTTCGTAAAATTGAATGACTTGTGGTTTTGTCTTGTATTTCTCTTGTTTATTATTTATTATAATTTATTATTTTTGTTTTGTTTTCTTTTTGTTATGGACCCTCCTGTGAGTCTGGAATAAAGTTTGAAAACAAACAAAAAAAAAAGAGATCAAACCTGCCAGTGGGACACATTTGCTTTTACATTACGTAATTTAACCTGTGGTTAAACTCGACAAAAGTAGATTTAACGTCTACAAGTCATAGAGCTAGAACACTATATTTGTCTGTTTTCCAGGCCGTCGGACGTTTGGCGATGTTGGATTGTTTTACCAAAAGGGGGTGCGGCCAAGACGAAGCAACGCTTGTGACGTATTGCCAATAATGTCTATGTAGACGGCCTGGAACAACCCCTATATGTCACGTCGTTACAGGAAGTGCCCCAAGAAAGCACTTGACAGATCTCTGAGGTAAAGCAACAAACATTTATTATTATATTTTCTAGCTATGGAACTTTGTATTTTGACAGATATGAAGAAGCCAAGTTCTCTTAACATATCGACCAAGCAACGTTGATGTAAACATTTTAAGTATTGGTGCGTCCTTGTCATCTAGCTAGCTTGGCTAAAATTGCTAACAAAAGTTAACGAGTTCTCTGCAAGGGGAAGCCAGGTCAAATATCCTCTACGAAGTCGAACTTCGAAGCGGCAAAGAAAGTAGCTCTGGGTTCCTACTCTGCTTGAATAGACAAAAAAAATGCGTGTTCGAGTTTTTTCAGTCATTGTTTTATTAGTGTCACAAAACAGTAAACACCAGTGTTGCTACCGGTGCCGCTAACTCAGGGGTAGCTTCAATTTAAAGAAGGCTTCTATTGACAAAATGTTAGAGATTAAGAGGTTCACAATATATTTTTGGAATCTGAGTGAAGAATAGCTCGAAATGTTTGATGTTGTACGTAGCAATGAGCATTAATTCTTTCTTGGATATGTCTCAACTTGTGCGTATAACGTTTGCATCCACTTGACCATGGACTTTAAATAATTCGTTACTTTTGGCTATTTTCCTAAATGCTAACAGTTTGTTCAGAGTAGCATATAGCTTGAGTAAAAAACACAACAAAATACATTTCCATAACAATATAATAGGCCAAGTAAGGTATTTTGGAGGTTGCAAGTATGCTAACATGTTGTTAAAGATCAGAGGAATGATCCATAGACAGTACAGGAAGTGCTATGATGAAATTTTATTTTGGTTTTGTTTAAAGTAGAAAATATTATATACTATATAGTATATCATATTGTATATGTCCTGTACTGTCTGTGTATCATTCCTCTGTCACTAGCAAGAACAGAAGTACGGGCCATCCTGTTGTTGACGTTGAGAGGCCACTTTCAGCTTACTACCCCAATGCTTAGGCTGCATAAAATGTAATTCTTATTTTAGTTTTGTCATATGATTCCTGTATTCTTAGCACACTTGCTACCTATGGTTTGTTTCAAATATGTTTGTACTGAACTCAATGACATGTCAGTAGACAACTAAAACCTGACAGTTATATCTGAGTGACTTAGTTACAGTATTTGTTTATTCTACTTGATTGCGTTTTTACAGGAATGACTTGTACACTTGAGATGGTTTTGGCGGATGCCAAGGCTTTGGTGGAACGACTTCGCAACCATGACAATGCTGCAGAGATGCTTATTGAGCAGACAACCTCTCTAAACAAGCGAGTAGAAGCAATGAAACAGGTATTACACTATACCCAAAATACTCTATATTATTCTGTTTTATATTTGTTGGTTTTTATCCAATCTAAATAATGTGTTGTATTCCTACTGGCAGTATCAGGAAGAGATTGAGTCTCTGAATCAGGTTGCCCGGCATCGGCCCCGCTCCAGCCTTGTAATGGGTATTCAACAGGAAAATCGGCAGATCCGTGACCTTCAGCAGGAAAATAAAGGTTATTAACATGGGTGTAAAAAATAGAACCACAGCTTATTTTAGACAAATTTTTTACTAATTTTGGTTGGTGATGTATCAGTGTCATGGTTGGAATGTTTCTTCCTTTAGAGTTGCGGACATCTTTGGAAGAACACCAGTCCGCCCTAGAACTTATTATGACCAAATATAGGGAGCAGGTCTTCAGATTACTTATGACCAGCAAGAGAGATGATCCTGCCATCGTCACCCAACTAAAAGAACAACATACCACAGTAAGTAACACCCAATTCTTAAACGTCTCTCTTTTTTTTGTTGACTTGAGTTAAGTATATGATGGAAAAAATGCAACTGGATGCAGTGAGACATCCTGGTATTTTTGGCACACTGCATTTGACATACTTTGTGTTGGAGCACAATAAATATTTTTCTACCATATTAAATAATATAGTAGTATTTATGCACCACTAAAGTACAAATATTGCGCCATGTATGCATTTTTGGGATATTTTACTGTATTTCCAAGTCTTCTCAACTTGTCCAGATCATCCATTGTATTTCCACTGTTCTTGAGTAATTACATTTTCAATTACAATTTTAACAGTTTGACTAGAAACCTATGAGTGATAGCTTAGCGCAGGTGTCAGTTTCAGTACTCACACATGCCTAGACAAGTTAATAATGCACTAAAGTAATAATTATCTGGAAATGTATTTAAAATATGACTTTATAATCGGAAATCGTCCATAACTTATAAAAAAAAGTGAAAGACATTTTTACTGTAATCATAATAATAATAATAATAATAATACATTGAATTTATAAGGCGCCTTTCAAGGCACTCAAAGTCGCCGTACAGTAATATAAAAAACAGTTCTCATAAAAATAATAAAAATAAATAAATAAATAAAATAAAATAAGATCAAAATAAGTAGTATACAATTAAAAAGGCATGGAGCCTGCAATCGAGCATTAAAAAGCATCACGTGGGACAGTAAGCCAGCCTAAACAAATGGGTTTTGAGGTGGGTTTCGAAACAGGAAATTGAGTCCAGATTTTTGATGTCAGGGGGAGGGAGTTCCAT
>JAPMUY010005167.1:22500-25000 GCA_026901105.3 Galaxias olidus | reverse complement strand
CACACACTCTATAACCCTCTCCACATACGGTCTTGGCCTCTGTGGTGGCGTTCACAAACACATTTGGTTAGGCTAGTTTGGTAATTAACACTCGGAGTGGTGTCATGGCTGATTACTGTCCCCTGATAACTCTCCCATTAGTTCCCCCATTAGCCAAGTCAGCTATTCTAATGGGATTACCACCACGGGGGAGCTAATTTGGCGTGACACAGGAAACACACACACACACACACACACACGCACACACACGCACTTTCTAATGATGGAATTAATGAGCATTTTATGAAACGCTGTCTCGTGGAGAGATATTTAGCAACTGTTGGAGCTGTCATGGAGCACACAGCTCCTCGCCCCCTCTCAGTGCTATCTCTCTCTCTCTCTCTCTTTCTCTCTCTCTCTCCATCTCTCACCATCTCTCTCCATCACCGTATCTGCCAGTGCTATCGCTCTGCTTTCTCTCTCCATCTCTCACCATCTCTCTCTCCTCCTACTGTCTCTATCACCGTATCGCTCTATCTATCTCTCTATCTCTCTCACTCCCTCTGCCTCTCTGTTAGTCGTGTTGGGTAGTGTAGTAACAGGGTGTTTGAAACATGTGTTGCAGTGATCCATCCATCCATTAGCTTTACCGCTTATCCTGTACAGGGTCACGGGGGGGGGGGGGGGGGGGGCTGGAGCCTATCCCAGCGGACACAGGGCGAGAGGCGGGGTACACCCTGGACAGGTCGCCAGTCTATCACAGGGCCGACATATAGGGACAGACAACAACTCACACTCACATTCACACCTACAGGCAATTTAGAGTCACCAATTAACCTGCATGTTTTTGGACTGTGGGATGAAACCGGAGTACCTGGAGGAAACCCACGCAAACACTGGGAGAACATGCAAACTCCACACAGTGTTGCAGTGATATTAGATGATATAGTTCAGTGCTGTGACCTGCAGATCGTCCTCCTCACTCAGCAGCAGAGAGAGAGCAAAGGCTCTGTTGTTCAGTGGGCAAAGGCTCTGCTGTTCAGTGGGCAAAGGCTCTGCTGTTCAGTGGGCAAACACTCTGCTGTTCAGTGGGCAAAGGCTCTGCTGTTCAGTGGGCAAAGGCTCCGTTGATCAGTGGGCAATGGCTCTGCTGTTCAGTTGGCAAAGGCTCTGATGTTAAGTGGGCAAAGGCTTCGCTGTTCAGTGGGCAAAGGCTCTGCTGTTCAGTGGGCAAAGGCTCTGTTGTTCAGTGGGCAAAGGCTCTGTTGTTCAGTGGGCAAAGGCTTCGTTGTTCAGTGGGCAAAGGCTTCGTTGTTCAGTGGGCACAGGCTCCGCTGTTCAGTGGGCAAAGGCTCTGTTGTTCAGTGGGCAAAGGCTCTGTTGTTCAGTGGGCAAAGGCTCTGCTGTTCAGTGGGCAAAGGCTCCATTGTTTAGTGGGCAAAGGCTCCATTGTTCAGTGGGCAAAGGCTCTGCTGTTCAGTGGGCAAAGGCTCTGCTGTTCAGTTTGCAAAGGCTCTGCTGTTCAGTGGGCAAAGGCTCTGCTGTTCAGTGGGCAAAGGCTCTGCTGTTCAGTGGGCAAAGGCTCTGCTGTTCAGTGGGCAAAGGCTCTGATGTTCAGTGGGCAAAGGCTCTGTTGTTCAGTGGGCAAAGGCTCTGCTGTTCAGTGGGCAAAGGCTCTGCTGTTCAGTGGGCAAAGGCTCCGTTGTTCAGTGGGCAAAGGCTCTGTTGTTCAGTGGGCAAAGGCTTCGTTGTTCAGTGGACAAAGGCTCCGTTGTTCAGCGGGCAAAGGCTCTTATGTTCAGTGGGCAAAGGCTCTGCTGTTCAGTGGGCAAAGGCTTCGTTGTTCAGTGGGCAACGGCTCTGCTGTTCAGTGGGCAAAGGCTCCATTGTTCAGTGGGCAAAGGCTCCATTGTTCAGTGGGCAAAGGCTCTGCTGTTCAGTGGGCAAAGGCTCTGTTGTTCAGTGGGCAAAGGCTCTGCTGTTCAGTGGGCAAAGGCTTTGCTGTTCAGTGGGCAAAGGCTCTGTTGTTCAGTGGGCAAAGGCTCTGTTGTTCAGTGGGCAAAGGCTCTGATGTTCAGTGGGCAAAGGCCCCGTTGTTCAGTGGGCAAAGGCTCTGCTGTTCAGTGGGCAAAGGCCCCGTTGTTCAGTGGGCAAAGGCTCCGCTGTTCAGTGGGCAAAGGCTCCGTTGTTCAGTGGGCAAAGGCTCTAATGTTCAGTGGGCAAAGGCTCTGCTGTTCAGTGGGCAAAGGCCCCGTTGTTCAGTGGGCAAAGGCCCCGTTGTTCAGTGGGCAAAGGCTTCGTTGTTCAGTGGGCAAAGGCCCCGTTGTTCAGTGGGCTAGCTGTCAACCCTCCATTTGGCTCCCTAACAGCGTGTCAGTGGGGACATTTTGTTCAGGATTTTCTTTTATTATTTTTTGTATTGATGTTTCTAGTTTGGTTGTCATTGTGAGGATTGTCTGGGTGCTTGTTTGTAATCCACGTGGACGTTCTGGATGTTTCCATCTCTGTGATGTCCTCTGTG
>JAPMUY010005167.1:0-5000 GCA_026901105.3 Galaxias olidus | reverse complement strand
TCTCGAACAGCATTCTTTGGACAGATGAGACTAAGATCAACCTGTACCAGAATGATGGGAAGAAGAAAGTTTAGAGGAGAATTGGAACAGCTCATGATCCAAAGCACACCACATCTTCTGTACATGGTGGAGGCAGTGTGATGGCATGGGCACACACACACATTGATGATGTGACAAAAGACAGAAGCAGCCGGATGAATTCTGAAGTGTATAGGGATATTCTTTCTGCTCAGATTCAGCCAAATGCAGCAAAGTTGATTGGACGGCGCTTCACAGTACAGATGGACAATGACCCAAAACATACTGCAAAAGCAACCCAGGAGTTTTTTAAAGCAAAGAAGTGGAATATTCTGCAATGGCCGAGTCAATCACCAGATCTCAACCCAATCGAGCATGCATTTCACTTGCACAAGACAAAACTTTAGACAGAAAGACCCACCAACAAGCGACAACTGAAGACCGCTGCAGTAAAGGCCTGGCAAAGCATCACAAAGGAGGAAACCCAGCGTTTGGTGATGTCCATGGGTTCCAGACTTCAGGCAGTCATTGCCTGCAAAGGATTCTCAACAAAATATTGAAACGTAACATTTTACTTGGGGTTATGTTTATTTGTCCAATTACTTTTGAGCCCCTGAAATGAGGAGCGTTTGTATAAAAATAGCTACAATTCCTACATGTTTAATCATATATTTTTGTTCAACCCCTTGAATTAAACCTTAAAGTCTGCACTTCAATTCCGTTGTAGTTGTTTCATTTCAAATCCAATGTGGTGGCATGCAGAGCCCAAATCATGAAGATTGTGTCACTGTCCAAATATTTTTGGGCCTAACTGTACATACATGTACACTCAGGGTTGCACACACATACAAATGGCAATGGCTTTAATGGCAGCATGCAACTACAGAACACGCATGTTAGGAAAAACACGAAGCACTCACTTTAGTGAAATGCTGAGCATGGTAGATAGATAATATCCTTTCTACTTTAGCAGATAGATTCATATTTGGGAATATACGTGAGACTTCATTGTAATTTTTTGTATTGGCCATTTGAATCCCATCCACCATGTATAATGTTGTAGCATTAGTTTGTTTGTAGAACTGCTGGTTCTCTGTCCTGAGGCTGCCATATAGTGAGCTGATAACCAGCCAACCAGTCAGTCAGCCAATCAGTCAGCCAGCCCCTCAGGCAGCTTGCATAGCAAGTCCGTCAGTTAGCCAGTCAGTCAGCCTGTCACCCAACCAACCAGACCGCCAGCCTGTCAACCAGCCCCTCAGACAGATTGTATAGCAAGTCAGTCAGTTAGCAAGTCAGCCAGACAGCCAGCCAACCAGACCGCCAGCCCCTCAGGCAGCTTGCATAGCAAGTCAGCCAGCCAACCAGCCAGCCAGTTAACCAGCCCCTAAGGCAGCTTGCATAGCAAGTCAACCAGCCAACCAGCCAGCCAGTCAACCAGCCCCTCAGGCAGCTAGCATAGCAAGTCAACCAGCCAACCAGCCGGTCAGCCAGCCAACCAGCCAGCCAGTCAACCAGCCCCTCAGGCAGCTTGCATAGCAAGTCAGCCAGCCAACCAGCCAGCCAGTAAACCAGCCCCTCAGGCAGCTTGCATAGCAAGTCAGCCAGCCAACCAGCCAGCCAGTAAACCAGCCCCTCAGGCAGCTTGCATAGCAAGTCAACCAGCCAACCAGCCAGCCAGTAAACCAGCCCCTCAGGCAGCTTGCATAGCAAGTCAGCCAGCCAACCAGCCAGCCAGTAAACCAGCCCCTCAGGCAGCTTGCATAGCAAGTCAGCCAGCCAACCAGCCAGCCAGTAAACCAGCCCCTCAGGCAGCTTGCATAGCAAGTCAGCCAGCCAGCCAGCCAGCCAGTCGTCCATCCATTAACTGTTTCTCTGAGTGTGTCTGCTTAAATCTGTTTCCCCATGTGTGTGTGTGTGTGTGTGTGTGTGTGTGTGTGTGTGTGTGGGGGGGGGGGGGTCTTTAACTGGGTTTCCCTGTGTGTGTATGTGTGTGTGTGTGTGTGTGTGTGTCTCTGTTTAACTGTTACCTTGTCCCTGTGTGTGTTAGTGTGTGTGTATGTGTGTCTCTGTTTAATTGTGTTACCTTGTCCTTGTGTGTGTGTGTGTGTGTGTGTGTGTGTGTGTGTGTGTGAGAGATTGCTGCCCGGTGTGTGTGTGTGTGTGTGTGTGTGTGTGTGTGTGTGTGTGTGTGTGTGTGTGTGTGTGTGTGTGTGTTTTAGGTCTAGGAGTGTATTCCGCCCATGACCTGGTGCTGGGTGCATGCACGTCGGTCGGCTGCACCAACAGTTCAAAGGTCACGCTGCTCACCTCCCAGAATCCACCTGGGCCCGTGGAGCCACCCGCTCTCACCGTGCTGGACTCCCGCTCCGTCTACGTTCAGTGAGTACAAACACACACACTCACACACACACACACACACACACACACACGCACGCACACGGACACACACGCACACACACACACACACACACACACACACACACACACACACACACACACACGCACACTCACACGCTAAACATGGGTGTAGCGGTCTGTGTTACATGCACTGATAACAAAGCAGAGTGAAAATGATTGTTTGTGTGTGTGAGAGATATAGAACTAGACAGAACAGGATAGAGAGAGAAAGCAAGAGAGAGAGCGAGAGAGAGAGAGAGAGAGAGAGAGAGAGAGAGAGAGGTTCAGACAGAGAGAGGTAGACAGAGAGGGAGGGAGAGAGAGAGAGAGAGAAGCAGTGACCTTCTGGAAGCCTGTTTAACATGTGGAATATTCTCCAGCGGGGACCTTTGACCTCACAGGGAAGAGAAGCGTGCAGGACGCTACGACACTCAGAGAGCCAGAGAGGGCATCTATATAGTCTACTGCTGTACACAGGCAGGGGTGTGTGTGTGTGTGTGTGTGTGTGTGTGTGTGTGTGTGTGTGTGTGTGTGTGTGTGTGTGTGTGTGTGTGTGTGTGTGTGTGTGAGTGTTTCTGACTCAATCTTTGTAAAAGCTACTGACTACCTCACTTAAGACTCAGTGCTGGAGGGCACAATGCCGCACGTACACATCCAAACACACACACTGACACATACACACACACTCACACTCACACACACATGCACACTGAAGGTGGAGAGTTGAGGAGATGGTGAACGGCAGGAAGAGGAGGAGGAGGATGGCGTCATAGGGAGGAGGCAGATGAAGATGGCAGGGTTTTTGGGTGAGACTGTTCGCATCAGAGCAGGTGCAATGTTCAGAGCCTGGTTTCCATGGCAGCTTTGGTCGGGCTCACCAATATGGCCGACCTGGGTGTCTATCGTCAGGGGCAACGTAGTAACCTACCTTACTTCCTGCTTGTTGTTGATGGGTTCGGATGTATTACCTATGGTGAGATAGTGTGATACAAAGATCTGTGACTGAGAGCTAGACCCAAAGAAACATGACCTCTGACCTTCAGGGTCACAGCAGAAGCTGTGCTGGTGGATCTGGTCCGTTGCAGTATCACTGAGAGAGCATACACACACATATGCACACATACACACTCACACACAAACAAAATATGCTAAAACACACACACACACACACACACACACACACACTCACAGAGAATATGCTAAAACACACACACACACACACACACACACACACTCCCTTTTATGAACACATGTCATGATTAATAACGGCCATGAATGAAGGTATGGCATTCCACAGAAAGGATGTGTCTGCAGGAGACAGATAGAAGCTAGAGACTGAATCTTGAGAGAGAGAGAGAGAGAGAGAGAGAGAGAGAGCGAGAGAGAGAGAGAGAGAGAGAGAGATAGAAGATGGAGAGAGAGAGTGTTGCAGTAATTTGACGTAGCAGATGATACATGTGTGTGTGTTGTTTTCTCTGCTCAGAGGGCCTGATCATGAAGCCAGAGGGAGGGAGCGAGGGATAGAGGGAGGGAGGGAGGGAGGAAGCGAGGGGGTGGTATTGCCTTGTTAGCAGATTCCTAATGGTGCAGGTTCAAGGATCATACCTGCTCAATACTCTTTTGTTGTGCGGCTGTTTGCCTGTGAGAAAGGTTGAGGGAGCTCTGCCTGCTGGCCATGCACAAAAACATATCAGCAGAAACGCACTGCACCCCCGGCCAATTACACACACACACACACACACACACACACACACACACACACACACACACACACACATTTATAGATCCAGATATGTTGCCTCATAATAATCTCATTTTCATGAAATGTTTAGTGGGGATCTTGTTCTCCGCGTGGTTCTACATTTAAATATTTTATTATTTTATTATATTATTATATCTTTTTGCACCATCATCTGCAAGTAGAAACAAAGAAGGTTAATGAAAATAGAACAATCATGTAATGAATTATGGTAAAAAATTACTAGAACTCCCTTTTGATTTTGCTCTCCGCAAAAACAATTGCGTATATTATACAAACTATTGACATGATATAAATCACTTTTCAAATATGATAGATTCGTGGTCTGGCTAATTGCTATGCTAACACACTCATCAGTCATTCAAACCAGATTTAATGGACTGGCTGAATGAATTCATCACTTTACAAAATGGCCTCCCCCTCAGGTGTGACTCGTCTCAAAGGGGGCGGAGACTCTCTGGGGGTCCCCACCAATCATAGGTGGAGAATGATTAACGGAGAATTAGTTTCGAACATTCTTGTACGTAATTATAAATATATTGAATGGAGTGGTCGACTTTTTTAAAAGGGGAAAACTTAATACAAAATGGGAGTGAAATCATATTTAGATAGAAAATTGGCAAAATGATTTATTTCTCTCTCTCTTCCCTTCCTGTTTTCCAATCTTTTTCCTTTCTCTCTCTCTCTCCCTCTCTCTCTCTCCCTCTCTCTCTCTCTCTCTTTCTTTCTCTGCCTCTACCTCTCTTTCTCTCCTGCCTCTGCCTCACTCTCTCTCTCTCTCTCTCTCTCTCTCTCTCTCTCTCTCTCTCTCTCTCTCTCACTGCCT
>JAPMUY010005164.1:165000-372491 GCA_026901105.3 Galaxias olidus | reverse complement strand
CATCTAAAATGTATCGAAAGATTGAGGACAGATGTCTTACTTTGAGCGATGATTAAGAAATAATAATAACAAATGTACTGAATTTGCACAAGGAAATGCTGAATCTCAAGATAGTAATGATAAAATATTAAGATAAAGTGAGTCACTTCAGAAAAGTATACCCCATTTTCACATTATGAATAAAAACTTTCATGCCACACCATATGACAATTTTAGACACAAATACAACAAATTGGTGAATAAATTCAGATTCCAATATAAAATCTAAAAGACCTCATATATTTTTGGAAATCTAAGAGTTAGTACAACACAACTCTCAATTTTCATGCCTAATACTTGAAGTTCAAGAAATAAACCTTTTCCCTGGCTCATATGTCAACCACCCAATTACATAAAAAATATAGTTGGAAATATGGCTCATATCTCCATTTCATCTAAGCACATCCATTCTATGTATTCTGCTGGGACGGTGGGTGAGTGTTTGTCTGTTAATCATCAGAACGTATGTTATCCTGATACACATTGAAAAGCATTCCAGGCTGCTACTAAGGCTGTGGGCCAAATAAGGGAGGGGCAGTGGTAAAAAAAAACGGTCATAATTTGGTGTTCATTCTAGACTATTTTGAGTTAAAAACTTTGTTGGCATCATTCATCTTCGATACCTTGTTATGGACCCCAAGGAAAATAACATTAGGATGTGGTTTAATAGTCTGGTGAGTTTCCTGTTCAGGCAAATAACATCTTACTAAAACGTAATGCACTGGATTAACAGTTCTGAAAAAAAAAAATCAGTTTTGTTATTCAATCGCTAATCAATAGTACGACTAATTCTGCAGAAACTTTAGACTCCTTAACATGAGCCCATGAATCATGATAAGGTCAAATAAACCTGTAAGTCTTTACATGACGACAAATTAAACCCCAAATAGGTTATACAAAAAATTAAACAGATTTAGGTATTTGTAATCTCATATTTTGCATACAATAATGTAATGCCTGACAGCACAGTTTTCCAGTGGTTGAATATACATTCTCAGTCCAGTAGCCCTACCCTAGCCATATGGGCCGTGCTGGGCGTAGTGGACTACATATTACTAAACTTGAAGTTTAACTACATTTTTGCTGCAGTTTGCCGTAGTTCAACTACATTAAGAATTGCTGATTGCTATTCATTAGCAAATGCTCAGAGAAGGTGTTGCAGGCTATTTCAGAAGTTACCTGGCTAACTGAGTAATCCTGCTTGGTGCAATACCTCCACCTGGAGTCTAGTTTCTGGAAGGCAGGTGTCGAACTGGTGGACATTGTATACAAAACCAAGCTGGCTATCTTACATTTTGCCTATAAAATCACAGTTATGTGAATGAGCAAATTTCTTCCAAAAGTCTACACTATTCAAACTGAAAACTCCCACAAATAGCCAACAATATTGATAGAAATAACAGTAGATTAATTAATATTGACATAAAGAAGGCAATAAACATAGATTGTTTTACCCCATTTTCAAAATATAAGTAGACAGTCATGAAAATCGCCTTTCACTTCTAGAATACAACGTTCTACAGATATAACTCGATAAAAACTTGGTTTAAGCTTTAGCTCTCTCCATAGTACCTCAGTGGTACGAGCAAAGCGTCTCGGACGCGAGCTTTCTGTGAATGTGCGCTTCTCTCTCCGTTTGGGGGCGTGCCTGTGGGGAAACAGAGTTCGACACCGGCAGATGGTGCTGCTGCAGTTTCAGTGCATTTCGGTCTCTCCTGTGATTTTTCTCAGGGTTTCAGGTGCTGCTGTTCCCTTTCCGCTCTCCGTACAGGAATTTCAGACTGGATTACGTCAGTTGTCCTGCCGACAGTTTGAGCAAAATACCTCTGTCTCAGTCTTTCGTTTCAAATAGTATAACTACACGAATTGTTATTAATTGCACAGGATTGGGACCTAAAAAGTCCTATGTGAACTTGGGATGTACTGAAAGATCGACTCATCATCCAACCATGAGAACTTTCTGAAAAGAGCAAGCATCGACGACACACTCAGATGGAGGAATTGCACAGTGAGTTTTCGTGAACGTTCATGTTGTACAACATAGTTTTTGTATTTGCAGCTCGTTTTGTTGTTGTAAATATATTGCGTATTGGCGAAATCAAAAATAATTGTACAGTTAGTCAAGTGGCCCATGCGCAGCAACAAGTTATGTTGTTCTGACGTTTTTAGTTGACTACATTGTTATATTGTTGCAAATTCTAACTTTAAATTGTAAAGTCTTAGAAGTTTCTTCCGATAACATTGTCTCTCTTTTGGTCATTCCCGTTGGGCTACCAGCATCCTACCTAATGCAATAAAAGACTTACTTAAAATAATTTTCTGATATTAAATCATGAATCACTTCACTCTGCCAATAGATACTGATGAACGCCACTGTGCGGGTTGCGGAGGAAGAATTCAAGACTCGTTTCACGTGAAGGTTCTCCAAGATACTTGGCACAATTCCTGCTTTCAGTAAGTAGTCTTTTTATGACGACGCAAATAATGTTGTTCGTTTTCATATATTCTTTGATTGTTCATGAGTTATAATTTAGTTATTATATGGGTGGCTATGTTTTACAACCTAAACTTTTAAGGGCAATTTCATTTTAGAGAATGCCTTGTTTCCTTTGACAGAGGAAACGCATTGCAGTGAAGGAGAATCTAGAGAATTGATTGTTCTCATAACCAAATTGCAGCCTTTTACTCAGGCATTCCATTTGTACAGAGCTTGCAAACAAATTGCTCTGTGGATAGTCCTCGATATTTCTAGACAGTACTGTATTTTAAATCACATTTGTGTGAAAACGCAGCTTTTTAGTTGTTTTTCACCAATACTGACCGACAGAATGATTACATGTCTTTAAAATGTACTGCATAGCAAGAGACAGAAAATAACAACATTAAGGCCCAAGCGTCCTAACGCTGGACTTTGCCCTGAAGTGTTAATGACTGAAGAGTGACTCAACCCTTTGGTATGCTCAGGTCACTGGCTTACATCAAGAAATGTTAGTTAAAGATACATAAACATGGAAAGTGAATTTATAGATTAAAATCTGTTGTCGGCACAAAACTTGGGTGTGATGAAAAAACGTTTTGGTCCACTGGCTTCCAAAACTTCCTCAGATAGTAATGTTTTGCCCACCGATATCGAGGGGGGAGACACATGAAAGTGACCTATAGTGTAGATCAGATGTCCCGTTTCTCTGCAGTTTCTTGCAGATACCTTCAAGTTCATCAGAGACTCTTAGACACTAAATAGAAGTGATCTTATGAATAGGCTAGCCCATGCCTCAGGACAATGCATCCCTTGGGGTATTGTTTTATTTGAGAAAGGGATTGGGGCCAAAGTCACAACAGCTCTTTTAATGAGACTAAAAAGGAAAGAAAATGGGGGGGGGGGGGGGGGGGGCATACTGCGTCAGTAACGTCCCAGGAGGGAGCAGCATGGTTGCATTAAGTTGCACTATTTGATGCAGCTGACCTTTTTTATATGCTCTTTAAAAGATGAGGTATTTGTATTGAAAAGAATAACGGAAACGACATACCCTTGAAATTGTCTGTTTATATGTAAAAACACATGTAGCTCAAGAGCTTTGATTGTTACTTTGAGCACAACTTTTAGCAGTAATGCTATACTGTCCTCGCACAACCCAGGAACAGATATTTTCCTTCCTCCCTTTCAGTAATTTCATTTTGGATCCATATACTTCATGTCAAGCCAAGTCCCTAGTACAGCTGTGCTACTCTCACATGTAGCTCTCTCTCTCTCTCTCTCTCTCTCTCTCTCTCTCTCTCTCTCTCTCTCTCTCTCTCTTTCCCTGCCATGCATCTTCCCCACCTGGGTCTCAATACTCCCTCTATTTTTCAGTCTGCTCCCTCACAGCACCTACTCACATTTTGTGTGTGACATCAACCAATTCAGATGGAGAATTCAGCTCTGGAAAAACAATATTCCAAGCCAAACTACTGAACTGTCTCTCAGCCAAATTCATTGGAGTTTGTACCACTGGTTAATCCCCGGGCCAAAAACCTGTCTTTCCCTGCGCAAACGCAAAACGACATAGGAATTTCACCAGAAAATGAAGACTCAACTCTCCATCACTCAGATTCTTTCATCTCGAGAGTGGGATTGGAAATAGCTTTGTTCACCATTTGTTTGTGTGTTTATGCAAAGAGGAAGGGGATGGTCATTGTTGGAGTAGAAAGGCTTTCCTTGTCCATGCTGCCCCCTGCCTTAGCCCTGTCGCCAGTCGGCGAGAGCCACATGGAACCCTGCACCACCTTCACCTTGAGCCGCATTGTTAGAGTATGACATCGTTCATCCCGGTTCCAGTAAACTGGGCGAATGGCAGTGGGTAACACTGTGAGGTAACAACCAGACTTTACTAGGTTGTCTATCCCACCACCGCATTCCTAGACACCGAATCAGAGATGTGGGCGTGGGCTGTCCGATACAGACTCTATAGAGTAGTTTTCTTTGTTGTTCTTCTTTAACTTATGTCCCCTAAACTTAATTAAGCATGTTAACCTCTTAATATTCAATCATTATATTAAACAAATGAACAATGACCATTCAGCAAATTTTTGATTTCTCTTTTCCTCAGTAATAGCTTGGCTGCATTGTTGTTTCACTGCATGTAGGCTTCACGCCCATAGATAATGCTGCTTGTTAACACTGAAAAGAAAAACACTCCTTTCATTAGTCTCCAAAGCTGTCATTACAGGCACTGCCCATGTGTCTTACCACAATACATTCCAAACAAAGGATTTAATGCTGGCATTCTAGTAACACGGTCTATGTGGCGTTAAGGAAATTAAGGATGTTTATCTGTAGCATGATTTTCTAGGTGGCAGTTGGCTCCGTTTAATAGTAAGGAGAACCAGTATTTCATAACCGACTACTTACACCCGAGTCGAGCATTAAATACAGTATGTGCGGTTTCACCTCTTTTTTACACACTTGTTCACACACTCTTTCTAGGCCTATATCCCTATGCCATTCTCTATGTTTTTCTCTCTCTGAGTTTTCTTTATTTATGTCTCTGCCAAGTGTGTTGTTTGCTCCGCTCCAGCAGTGCAAATCGAGGGATGTCAGGTGTTCTGGTAAGGATAGGTCAGATGATCTTTGTTTTGGCCTGTGATTCATTCAGGGACACATGGCTGTAATCTTCCCTGGTGTTGTTCTAGGGATCGTACATTGTGTTGTTGAATGGGGATAGGACATGCTGTGACTTGACCGTGTTCAGTCAAGCAGACCAAATTCAGCGTGTCGGGAGTGTTTCCCAGTTTCTTCACACCTGAAGATCCTCTGCTTTACATTCGCACCCGTCGTCCTACAGCTGTCTACCCACCCATTGCCCACCTGTGTAAATGCAGCACGTGCTGTATTTTTCTGTCGATGCATGGGGTGAGTCGAACCCTGGTGTTTGGATTTGCTTCCATGACAATTTGCACATAATGAATTTGTCATCCCACATACAGTACATCAGCCCTTTTGCGAACAAAATGATCTGACAAAGCAGGATGTAGCCGTGACAACATTGGAGGGATTTAAGGAGAATTTGTGAGGACTAACTGTGCTTCCTCCTAAAATGTGTTCCTTTTGGTAAATTGTTTTGTCTGGTGCTGAAAACTGAGTGCATGATTGGTTTAACATTCCATCGGACAAAAGGTTCTAATTGGGCGGGTGCCCAAGTGCAGCCAATGGGAGGGCAGTTCAGCCCGAACCATGCATTGCGTCCCCCTGCTAATGTGATCTTTATCTGACCAGGCTGCCAGCGCCACTCTCTGTCCTTCCGTCACCCGTCTCTTCAAGTGAGCACATTTTAAACCCTTTAGTCCCCCTTCTTTTCCTGCTCACCTACTGTTTCCCTTGATCTAACACAGGAATGTGTTCTGCTAGTGTTTTTGTGTTATTTGTTTTTTGGCCTTTCCTTTCCTCACATTGTCCTTGCTGGTTACTGGCAACAAGGAATGCACATTTTGCTTTAGACCGAGTTTGCTGAACTGGCAATTCAGAGGTTACGTTATTTTTGGAATCCCATCAAAGGGCCCTCTGAATTAGGAGTAAAAAAATACATATTTTTACCTTTTTTATATTATACAAGTTTCTATTATAGTTTACCGATAGCAGGTATTATATACATGTGTTTGTAGTGGAACTTAAAGCTTCTTGGGGCAGTAATAAGTTATAAAAAGGATGAGACATTGAGACACACAACCTGCAGTCTGCTGCCTCCAGTGGAGCCGTGGAAGTGGCCTGCTGGCTTAGTAATCGAATATCCCTGTCCGAGTGCAGCATTGATTGTCCTAGGCAGCATTTCCTTGTGCAACCGTTTGGCACAAACCACCAGTGCTGCTAGTAAAAGGTACGCAAACGTTCCTAGCCTGCAGGGTCTCCCTGGCAACTTCAGCATTCCTTCCCCCTCTCGGGAACATTCCATTTCTATTGTATTGAAGTGAAAGCAAAGCCATAAATTGTCTCTCTGATTGCCAAGGTAGTCAATAGCGTTGGATGCAGATCAATCAGCTAGCTACTTTACAAGAGCAGTGGAGTGTGTGAAAACTATATAACTATATAAATCTTGAATCAACTTACTATTTAAGAGTCAAGGTCAGGCTAAGGGCCTAGCTAGGTGAGCCTTGACTAGGGCTCTTTCCTGCTAAATTTGTCAACAAAGGTCCTGATCTCCATTAACTAATCTTGGACCTTTCTTTATCTTAATCTTACTTTCAAATGTTTCTATAGTACTCCAGACTGCTGTCAAAGACTTTCTTTGGGCTCCCTCCAAACTGCTGGAACATATTACAAATTCCGGGATTTGGTGAAGAGCAGAGCAGCATTTAGTGGTGCCGGTTTTCTTTGAGGAAGATGATGATAATCCGTTTCCAAAATTAAATTTTTTTTTTAAAACATTTTTACCGCTCATCACATCTCTCTTCTGGGAATCTAGTGGCCTCAGGTGCACAATCTCTCTCGTCTCCTGTTTCTAATCGTATATCCGACCTGTTCACTAGGTACGAGCAGGTCAAGAGTACACAGGCGAGACACTGCATGTCTCAGAATCCCGCTACTTCCTTTCCCCTACCTCACTACATTTACAGACAAAGCCATATATGTTGAGGGAAGGCCTCATATGTTTTTGACTTTTCATGAAGGAACTTGCAGGAGTTGGAACCATGGTGTGTACACTGCAGTGACTGCACTCGTGCACATTTTGTAGTGATTCATAGCATTTGTCTTTTTTTATGTGTAACCTAAACTTTCACTAGGTTTTTATGATGTAGTCTTTTTGGGTGGGGAAGTGGAAAGAGACAGGTTACCTAGTTTGCCCGATGGCCTAATCTTTTGTTGATATCGCCCGAGTTAAATATTTGATGTCCCCATGGCGTTTGTCTTCCAATGTTCTCGTGACATTTGTGTTTGTTCCGTTTTCTTGCGGGGATGGCTAGATTATGATATTTCTGTCTTTGTGTTCTTTATTGTGTTTCCACTTTCATTTTGCCCAAACAAAGCCTCATATCTGTCTGTCCAATCTCTGTCCATCACTAAAGAATACTAAAGCCATATCTGTGCCATGTTTTGGAGGAAGTGGCTAAATCTGATGTCGGTCAGGTATTCCCCACATACCTCTGAAATTGTCATCAAGCCTTTGAAATCATACACCAGGCCTGACAGGCTCCTCTGGAGCATCCGCGTGCACGGCAGATTGCTTTACGGTCAGACTGTTCACTCCTCACTCAGGGACCCAGCTTGTTGCCCCTCCGCTGTTCCCGGCGGTGGCGGTGATCAAGCATGTTTTCACCTCCCTCGCCCTCCGCAGGTGCTCCGAATGCTGTGACCATCTGACGAACTGGTACTACGAGAAGGATGGCCAGCTGTACTGCCGCAAACACTACTGGGAGAAGTTTGGGGAGATGTGCCACGGCTGCTCTCTGCTCATGACTGGACCTGCCATGGTGAGACTGCCGCATGCGCGCTCACCTCGATGCAGCTCACACAAACACGCACACACGTTTTGGAGGTGTTGTTACTTGATTTGTGTAAAACAAAATTCAATTGTGATCAGAATTTTGCAGAGGTTTGTTGTTGAGGACACACACTCCCATGCACACATACAGGGGTAGACACTGGCATTTAGTCAGACAATCATGACATGAACATACACATACTATAGTCATAATCTAGTCTGCTGACTCATACCGATACATTTCTGTTCTACTGTAGGTCTCCGTTTAGCGAAAGTTAACTACTAGCTAAAAAACTGAATAGGAGTAATTCGATAGCTTGCTACCGCTAAGAAATGTGGGACGATGGTCCCATAAAGGCTCTAACAACATCGTGCGCAACATGCACATTGAGTTTGAATAGAAGCTTTAAAGGGTGGTTCTGTAATCCAATCTGTTTTTCCTCTGTCTACAAATGAGAGTATGAATGTCAGTTCCAGCAGTTTTTTTTGCCCTTTCACCAGAGTCCCTGGAGTGGGGCTCAAAGCTCTCGGCGCTCCGTCCTCTCCGTGGCGATTCAGGTCAATGCTAACGTACATAAGAGGTCGCAGGGGGGGAGGTTGGTTTCCGTAGCGACTCGCTCTCCACAGAGAGGGGGTGATGCTTTACATTCGGGGCCTGCCTGGGCTTGGCTTGGCTTGGCCCCGGCCAGCACCTCCTCCTCCCTCTACTCGCCACAGTGCACTCAATTCCCCCCTCACGGCCCCCATTCCACTCTCCCACTGTAAGTTCTCCTCTGAGACTTCTCTCCACAGCTCGTTTCTCCAGGCACGTATTGGAAGTTAACTAGTGGGGAGACATGGAGAGCTCGCAGTGTGTTTTGGAGACTTTCCACTGGCTTAGTCGGTCCTCTGTGATATATCCCACACTGGACTGGCCCTGAAGTGTTTATTGGGGATTGATTTTGAGCGTATCAAATGTCTGTTATTAAGGAAAGCTAAGAATTCTTAAGCTAGACCGTGTTGGGCCAATCGGTGTTTGTCTTCCAGGATTAGAAAATGATCTCACAGTTAAGGTATGTAAGAGAAGTTGAGGGTCAGGGTGTCTATCCAATTTGGCTGAGGACGAAAATGCTGCCCGAGTTAAAAATGTCTTCAAAAGCTCAAAAAAGACTTAGCAATGTGAATGGCTTGTGAAGTCAGTCTTATCATATGGAATAGAAGCAATTCTTATTTTGATAACACATCACCAACACTATTACCGGTCGGTGATAAAAGATTTAGATGAGGTTTAAGTTTTCAAGTCCCAAAATGACACCCATGAATATTACTATTAATTAATGAATAATACATTAAGAGTATACATACACCAGCAATTGCTGGTTGCAGAAGGGGCATTTGGTTTCACTAGACTAATATGGAGCCAGAAACTGAATAGGGTTATTTTTGGACTGTTAAGTTTGCCAGTAAGCAAAACACATAATGGACCTTTTATATTTGAGTCTTGGCACTTTCATATCCTTACCAATCTAGCCAAGCATTTCTGGCAGGGCTAAATTGGCAGCCTCTTACCCAACAACAGAGCCTAACAGGCTGAAAAAAAAAATCCCTTAGCTTTTTGGAACTAATCAAGAAGTGCTACTTCTACATTTGATTTCAAAAGTGTACATACTTAGGCTAAATATATTCAAACTTGGCTAAATAATATCTCCACACATTTCATGTAACCATACATTTATTTTGTCAAGTCTATAATGGTATCAACTACTTTGTTCACATCAGGGCTAATTCTGAAGCTATCTATTTACAGACAGATTAATTTCAGCTCTAATTCACTATATCACAATTCAGAAGTTTTCATGCAGGGTCAAAATTATACATACACTTTGTTATTATTTGGTGGCATTGCCTTTGCTTGACTTGAATCAAATGATTGTGGTCGCCTCACAATATCGTGCTGCCATTTTTGCCCATTCCTCATGACTAAACTGCTGTTACTCAGTCATGTGTGTGGGGATCCTTGCTCCCACACGCTTTGTTTTAGGCGTGTCCCCTCTCCCCGCTCTCTCTCCACTCTGCCACCTGCTGAGTGGGACACAGCTGTGTCTAGCTCGGTGTGCCTCTGGCGGTTTCTGACTGGGGTCATGTCGCTTTGGGTGCTGTGAGTCACATACAGACTGCCGCTGGGGGAATGCCTTACATCAGGTCCGTCTCCCTGTGCCAGCGGGGAAAGCCTTCCCACAAGACTCTTACTCACAAATCCTATGGTCAAAAGCTGCCGGAAAAGCGCTACTTAAAATAATCAGGTTTTTACATAAGGGTCTGAATCTACAATCCCATTTAAAGTAAATTAAATCTAATGTTGACAACTTTATCGCTGAGCATGGCTCGGCATGGTCATCAGAGAATACACAGACTCTTTATTTAGCTATCCTAACGGCTCCTATCAAGGCCCGTAACACAGGTTGAGATTATCTACACATTCCCCATTCCTCCTGTACAGAAGCAAATTTAGACTTTCCATGCACACACACTCAAACACACACCCGGTCTAGCATGTGATCCCAATAGATTCAGCAGTTAGCTTTAAACTCACAGTGTGTATAAACTTAAAAAAGATTGCATACTTTATGAAGTTGTCTGTGGTGCTAAGGTAAGGCAAGGGGGTTAGCTACTTTGTCGTGCTGCATGAGTGAGACAACCCTGTTGAGAGTGTGATGTGTACCATCATGAACAGAAAGAGAAATCAGTGAGTGAGTAAGTCTGTGCATGTTCAGACCAGGGAGCTTGCCTTGAGCCGGTGAGGGCATGCAAGAAGGAACCAACAACAACCGTCAATCACCGCGATGAGCGATCTGATTGGAGGAAGGAGCAGGCCTCTGGGTGGCTGGGGTGACATCATGGTAGATTCCAGACAAGGCTGAGAGTAGAGCAGGTGTGACTGACTGTGTCATTCGCCGAGAGAACAGCGAGGGAACGGCGCGCACAGAACCACATTAACTCGGCACAGCTTAACGGGAGCCGGCACAGCACAGACCTCTCTCCATCTCGGTCTGTTAAGAAAAAGGAGAATGAGACACAGCCCTGCATGTTTGTGGTTCCAGGTGGCCGGAGAGTACAAGTATCACCCAGAATGCTTTGTGTGCCTGAGCTGCAAGGTAGTGATTGAGGACCGAGACACCTACGCCCTTGTTGAGCGCTCCAAACTTTACTGGTGAGACGATGGCTAGTTTTGAATTATGTGAACTATTGTTATGTAGGACATTTTTGTAATGCAATCCTGGTATACATATGGCAATGATTATGTCAGTGTATGTAGGTAGTTTGGTTGTATTGTCAGCGTTTTAATTCATTCAAAAGTATTTCATGCAAGCAAAAAGTGACTTTCAGTTTTTCTTTCATTTTAAGCTCAGGTTGTTTTTAGTCGCCATCTTTTCACCCGCTCACACTTCGTGTCGCCACCTCCCACCCCTCTCCTCTTACAGTGGGAAGTGCTACAAGCAGGTGGTGCTCACCCCCATGTTGGAGAAGCGCTCCCCGGACTCGTCGCCGGACTCCCTGCCCCACACAGTGACCCTCATCTCCATGCCCTCCGCTACCAACGGCAAGAGGGGCTTCTCCGTGACCATGGTGGGCAACGTGACAAGCGGCTCTGCCAGCGTACAAGTCAAAGAGTGAGTGGCAGTTGTAGTAGTCGTAGGATCCCCCCCCCCCCCCCCCCCGACTCCCCACTGAGCTCACACAGCTGTCTTAATGCCTCGGGGGGTGGGGTGGGGGTGGGGGGGGTGAGTAACGTCTTATGTAGCGCTGATTGTACTGTAGGTTTATTTAATGACAGGGTGTAGATAGCCGCAGTGGCACAGGTGCTGTGTATTCTCAATCATTTGATGATGATTATAATACAGTACAGCTGCTTGGTACATCATGTTCCTTCTCCTATAAATACTTTGTTGAAGACTGTTTATGTTTATTGTCACACCTTTGTTGTGAGTCACAGTGGTTTGTTTTGTGGCATGTGCTGCTCCAGGTTGACTTGCTAAAAGACCCAGCATCCTTTAAAGCCTTTCTGCCGTAATACATACTTTACACACGTTTAGCCGTTGCAGCGATAGATGATAACACTACTACTCTCGTCTCTCTCAGGGTTCGAGGGATGCACATCAGTCCAGAAGTTCGGAATGCCATCCACGTTGGCGATAGGATACTGGAGATCAATGGCCTTCCGGTGGGAACGCTGATGGAGGAAGAGGTGAGTCCAAGTCGCTATGGTGATGAAGTGTTGGTGTCACCTGGGCAAAAATCCTAGTAGGTGATATTATCTTTAGTTTTGCAAACATGCTCAGTTGTTGTGCTGATGGGTGTTAAGCACCTTTTGAGAATGTATGTACACCATTTTGTTTGTGTGTATATAAAATTATGTTTTATAATGTATTATAGCTAGCTTACAACATTATGGTCTTTTTGAAATTCACATTAGTGAGCTGACTATTTTAATATAGAATATTAGACTACATGTTACATTGCTATTGTTATTATTAACACTCAACATATGACCTTGACATTCCACGCATTCCAGAATTATTGACAAATTCTTAAGCTGGGAGTGTGTAGTATTTTCAATGCCTCCAAGAACCATCTCACACTGTAAATCTTACTCTGCACCACTCCCCTTACTTCATCACTCACATTCCGATTTTAAGTTCCCACGTTTCCTGTTTCCTTAAGGTGCGTTCCAAATAGAATTCTTTAGATCAATTTAGGTTGTGTTATGTAACCTTGAGTCAGTTTGCTTTGCTCTTTGGGTCATCAAAGCATACCTGGAGGGTTCATCCTCTTTACTCATATATTACATAGCCTATTTCAGCACCCTTCCTAGCATACCAAGAACACCTTCAACCCATCACAGCATTAACAAAGCAGCGAGTATTTATCCTGAGCAGAACGCTAACTCTCCATCGGTCGTTTCAGGTGGACGACCTCCTTCATCGAACCAGTCAGACCCTGCAGCTGCTGATCGAGTACGATCCCGTCAGGCAGCGAATGGACCGCCTCCGGCTGGGCTCCACACAGAACCGCCTGGGGGTCCCAGCCACCTCGCGCCTGCGCCTCTCCTCGCCCACCAACGGCGTGGTGGAGAGGACGGACGTGGTCGACGACGGAACGCTGAAGAGGAGATCTCTGAGGTATGTCAGAGGGCCCAAGTCTCCACCACCACCTCACAGGACAGGCTGCGCTACACCCCATGAGAAGGAATGGAGGAAAAATGCCAGAGGAATGTCTGGAGGATGTGTTCCTCGTTTTTTCTCTGTACCGTAGGTATGCTCTCTTTGTCTCTGACACCTGTTTGTTCTCCACGCCCCGTGTCGTAGGCGCAGCAACAGCATCTGCAAGTCACCGGGCCCGACCTCTCCCAAGGAGCACCCATTCCAGACGCGAGACATCGGGCGCTCGGAGTCTCTGCGCTCCTCCAGCAGCTGCTCCCATCGCATCTTCCGGCCGTGCGACCTCATCCATGGCGAGGTGCTGGGCAGGGGCTTCTTCGGACAAGCTATCAAGGTCAGCCTCCTCGCCGACAGCCTCAAAACGTATTTAGAGTGCATGCAAATAGCGTCTCTCTGTATTAGCACCCCCCGACCCACTCAAAATTCATCAAGAGGGTCCCAGAGTACAACCCAGCTCTAATGACCCATAGTGACTCCTGTGTGTGCTACACCAACCACTCCTCCGCTCCCACCCGTAGCCCGGAGTTTGAGAGTTTCAGAGATGTTTTGTGTGTTCCGTTGACAGGTGACCCATAAAGCCACGGGGGAGGTGATGGTGATGAAGGAGCTGATCCGCTGCGACGAAGAGAACCAGAAGACTTTCCTGAAGGAGGTCAGTCTGCCGCTAACCCGCAGACCCACGCATTAATACTGCCATTAATAATGGTCGGAGTCTGCACAGAGATGTGATTTATGATCCCCGTCGAGGGAGCGTGCCAAATACTCCCTTAATTTGCCTCTAAATGGATTGCTTAAGTTTGGCCAGTTGCTCTTTGTTATAAGGAAGTCACTCCTCTCCACCTTAGGAAGTTAGTTCTTTTTGCTTTTGATACTTCCAGATAAAATGTGTAAATTGATTACATAATTTGCACAAAGAAGAAGCCATGACTTTCTCTAATGACTTTATTTTTTTATCTCTTCTCAGGTCAAAGTCATGCGCAGCCTTGAACATCCCCATGTTTTGAAGTTCATCGGCGTGCTATATAAAGACAAGAGGCTGAATTTAATAACCGAGTTTATCGAGGGAGGCACGCTGAAGGATTTCATTAGAGACATGGTGCGTAGACCCAGTTAATTCACTTAGTTAAAGCCCCATCCCACAGCACCAATATACTCTTTGGTGGCTCCGGGAATGGGCTGCTTTCCAATAGGGGCTGTGTGGGATCAAGTTGCCCTGGAGTAAACTCCGCTTGGGCCCAGATAAAAGCCTCTTTTGGCTTGCTGGTGGGCTAGCTGGCATGCGAATGAGCAGAGATTGGGAATGGGGGCGAGTGCAGCAAGTGTTCCCAGGTGAAAATGTAAGCATGGTTTATTTTCTCTCATCTCCCACGATGGACCGTTTAAGCAGCAGTCCAGGACAACATATGGTCAACAGAAATGAGAGAGCGAAGGCTAAAGTGTTTTCCCTGGGGCTTTTTAGAATGGTCTTAAATGGTCCCTCTCAGTGGAGCTTTCTGTTTCGATTCTCATTCTTTGAATAAATTAACTATCATTTCACCCTGTAGTTTTTTTTATTCTTGTGGGTGTATTTATGTATTCGTGGTGAGTTGATTTGACATTGATTGCACGTTTCTGGGCTTAGATGTTTCATCACATTTGAGTGTTGCCATGCTTACCCGTACACACCTATTCATTTCTTACTGTTTGTTGTTTTTCCCCTTGTGTTCTGACAGGACCCGTTCCCATGGGAACAGAGGGTCAGCTTTGCAAAGAGCATTGCTTCTGGAATGGTGAGTTGGCCCCTTTTATGTATCGGTAAAAAAGCGTATTCTTTTTTTTTTTCTCTCAACTGGCTACTTAGCGTATGGTAGCCATGTGTTACAACGCGTTTTAAAGGCCCGGTACATAGTTTCAGGTTGTGCTGTAAAGGTCAGCTCTGTGCACTGAAAAATCATGGCTACTTATTGTAGTCTGTTAATAAGCCCGTTCTATAATTATCATAATCACACATTAGACTCTAGCTGTTTGTCATGATGCAGTTTCCTTCAACTTTTTTTTTATGGAATAATTAACTCAGAATTTCTCGCTTTTTTTAAGGCTTACCTTCATTCAATGAGCATCATACACAGAGATCTCAACTCTCACAACTGTCTGGTAAAACTGGTAAGTGACCTACCACCGTATGTGTTGACGTAAAAAAGTTGTTCCGATAGGGTGTCTGTTTTTCCGTTCACCTTGCCCAACCGATTGCTTAAGAACATTGGCGTTCATATAAAATACCAAACCCAACCTTGGGTTTGGACATAGGTACAATACAGTAGGTATACTTTAATTTGGAACTCCAGGCAGAATGCTCGTAACATAATTTCTTTTGACATGGTGGAGGGGAAGCCCTTGTCCCAGCCCAAGAAAGTCTTGTCCGTACAGGCAAGAACTATGTTCCTAACAGAGGCTTGAGAACATTGTACTTTATTAGAGCACTTGGGATTCTTTTCACTTCCCTGAACAGCAACAATGTGTGCTTGGTTGTTCTAGACGGCTTTTGTCTTTGTCCATTCTCTGCAAATGTCCCTTTGAACAAAAAAAAACAAAAACAGCCCATATTTATTCTTATGTACAAAGCCCCTTCTACAGTAACATGTAACTACTTCCCCCCTAAAATACCTCAGTTGATTCTTAAAAATCTTATGTCTGACCCTTTTTTCCAGGATAACACTGTGGTGGTCGCAGATTTTGGCCTATCCCGACTCATTGTGGAGGATAAGGTCAAGCCCCCCCCTGAGAAGCCCACCAACAAGAAGAGAGTATTTAGACGCTTCGACCGTAAAAAACGCTACACGGTAGTAGGGAACCCATACTGGATGGCCCCAGAGATGCTCAACGGTGAGCTGGAGTTTGGATGCGAAATGCCACTGGAGCTGGGAATAAATACAAACAAACGCTTGTGTATTTAATTTGCTCGTTATTATATTTTCCCACCTTATTTCATTTTCCCAATCTCTGTTCCCTCAGGTAAACGCTACGATGAGAAGGTGGATATTTTCTCCTTTGGGATTTTGCTTTGCGAGGTAACTATTTTCAGACTTATTAGAATGGAAACTCAGCAAGTTCTCTCTTTCGGTTTAGTTGTTTTTGGGGCCGTGGTGGTCTGCTTGGTTGGTCAGTTAGTTTCGATGGGTCTGACCTTTTACTTCCCTTGACTCTGTTCCAGATTATTGGTCAGGTTTATGCAGACCCTGAGTGCCTCCCTCGGACCCTGGACTTTGGCCTGAATGTTGGCAAGTTTATAGAGAAGTTTCTCCCTGAGGACTGTCCCCCTGCTTTCTTCCCGTTAGCTGTGGCCTGCTGTGGGCTTATACCAGATAACCGGTGAGTTTAAAAAAAAAAAAAGTTAGAAAAATGTGTAGATCCGTGCAATAAGTAATGTTTTTTAGACATGTCTTTTTGTTTTTTGTAAAGGGCTGTAGGTAATGCTGTAACGTGTGTAAATATAAAATACAGTAATGTCTGTCCTCTCTGTCTCCCTTTTCACGTCTGTTAGTCTGGTTTAAATCTCTTATCCCTTCACGTTTGTCCTCTCTGTCCTCCCCAGGCCGCCCTTCCAGAAGCTGGAGGATTGTTTTGAAGCTCTGACCCTCAACCAGGAGCTGGGCATCCCACTGCCAGCCGAATTGGACGAGCTGCACCAGAGCCTGTGTCGACTCCATTGGCCCAAAGACAGCACCCCGTCCCCGAGCAAAGCCCCTACGCCGGCCACAGCAGCAGAGTCCGGTGAGGGGCCAAGTCCAGTGGACAGCAGCACCTAGCGGTCTGTGGCTCTCAAGGCCATTGTTCTGACTTCACATCTGAGCTTGTATCTGCACTAAAACTGGATACAAAGGTGGAGAAACACTGCATCTTTACCAATAGTGAACTGGATATACTGAGCTAGCTGGATCAGCAGGCCGGTCCCTCCATGGATCTTAAGATGACCTTTCGTGGACTACCACTGATAGTGCTAGTGAGCAGCGGTGTGCGTAGAGACGAGAGATGAGCCACATTTCAAAAAACACTTTAAAGACTTTTACGGGACTGAATATGTTATTTTTTGCTCTTTATTTTTTTTAATGATTTTTACTCCCAAATGCACACACACCAGGAAACGCAGGGTTTTGCTTATGTTTACTGTTCATTACAACTTCCTATTTTGTCGTGGTCATCAGTAAGGAGTATTAGTAATTTCACTTTGGAGAGGGGTGTTTTTTTTCTCTCTCTGTATTTAGGAAAGTCCCCATGTGAGGGTGGTTTGTTTCAGGTGGACTGTTTTTCTCACCTCGATTTCAGTTGAGGTGATTGTGAGGAATGCAGCAATCAGTTCCTGCCCATTCATACACTCTCTCAGACAACAGAGCTGTGTAATAGTCTGCTTGATTGACGTTTCTCTGTAAACATGTGGTTTGGGAGAAAACCAAAGGCATTTCCACACCTCAGTGCTAAATTGAACTCAACGGAACTACAGTGGCTTAATTGCTTATCCACACAAAAAGTGTTGAAAATGTGAAGATGGCACAGTAGATTTAGGTCAGTACATCAGTTTGACAGACATTTGTTTACCATCTGAAAAACATCCGATACCAGCACACGGACATGACCTCCCTCACACTCGGGACTTTGTTTGCAGGAGACATATATCAAAGGAATGACTCGCCCTATGAATACAAAAAAGCATGCCACACTTGGAACTTCACTCTCCTCTGACTTACTTGATGGTTGAGCACAAATGTATTTGAATTAACTGCACAACTCTCTAGATTTGTGTTTTTAGACTGGAATCAGTCTTACTTTAAGTAACGTTCAGTTTGGCACCAAGGCTTAGTCGACTACAAGTTACTCACTACTCACAGAGCATAGGTGTGTAACTGTTAGAAGAGTAAGCAAAGAAATTATGTTAATGGTTTTCATTGTGTTTAATCCCTTTTTTCACTGATCTACACTATTTCAGTTAATAATGTTAATATTATGTAAAAATGCACTCTCGTATAAAAGTTTCTTCAAATGTGGGGATTTTGGGGAGTTGTAGGCTAATCATTTTAATAACATGCAAAATGGATGAATTCTCATCAGCCTTGGAAACCTTTCCTGGTACCAGTTTCCTGTTATCAGATCCACTCCAATGACTTACAACACAGACCTTCAAATGCTGCTGGTCCTTCAGTAGGGACCTGGTGTGTGTACCAAGGGCTCCGTTCTTTCTAGACAACTTACTAAGATATGACATGTACAGATAAAACTGGATGAGTTGTATATACTTTCTTATCAAAGGGTGTAGACGTGTACATATTATGGCTATATCAGGTAGATCTTTTGCTAATGGGAATCATGGATTTGTAGATGTTTATTAGACATTGTGTATAATATGACATTTAAAAAAACTTTTGTGGATTGTTTTTATTTTTTGCTAGAAAGATCTTTGTAAGGTACTGACTACAAGTTTTAACCACTATTGCTTGTCATTGTAATTTTTCATCAGCAATAAACCTTTTGAAAGCAAACTTTTGTTCGTAGTTTTTTTTTCAAAATGGTATGAATAATCATTTGTCTGTGTATTACCCTCTCTTCAGTAATTATTGCAGACTTAAATCATAGCCTTATGTAGCTTTGCAATTGAGCAACAGTCAAACGGGTTTGAGCTTTCTTTAATCGTGCGACGATGAATCATGTCAAAACAAAGACTTGGCCAAGAGGACTGATTGGCAGCAGTGTACCGGAAATGTTATAAACTGCCAGCAGAGGGAGTAGGAGTGTCATTTTCATGATGAGATGGATGGCCGGTCTAATGTAATTTTGTTGAGGGTCATCCCTTGTTTGAAAAGAACCACCAGGATTCAATCACTTAAGCTAAATAATTGCAATGCATGTTTAATTTCTTGAATTTTGTTTTATTTCAGTCACGGCAGTAAACATCTGCAAATCATACAATTCAATTTAGATGCATTTCGGAAGTAAAGAAAAATTATATTTACATATACAAACATAAATGTATCAAAAAGCTTGCAAATAATGCAGATCCTTTCACAACCACGTAAACAAAATAAGAAATATGAGGGACGTAAGATAGTGGTGAACAGACAGCAAAACATGTGTCAACATTATCCCACCAACAAAATAACAAAAAGTTATGAATGCGTAATGACAAACATTTGTCCAAATGATATGAACTGTTGTGGTTTTAACCCAAACACACCTCTCTATTTCTCTCTGAGGAGTTTCCTAAATATAAACAATATTACTATATAAAAATGCACACATCAGAACCCACATAAGCCGGCATAGGCCATGATATGCCTCATTTGCTGCCCTGCTGGCCTCAAAAGCATTGGGACACATAATTCAATGGCCTGAATCTAATCTAAGCAGCATAAACTTCAACACCTCACAGACTGCTCTGCGGCACTCTGTTATTCACTGGCATCATCCAGGCTCTGGCCAGTTCTTTCCAGATCCCAGCCCGCTCCCTATTGTGTTGTGGCAGTGCTTTGTTTCACCCTGGGAATTGAATCTATTTGTCTTGTCTGCTTTGCTTTTAGATGAACAGAGTACAGATGAACAGATCCTTTATTTTTTCTGTCACTCCTTAACCTGTGGAAATAGACAGCCTACCCTGTCTTGTGTCAGATGACCTAACGTCAGTAGAACATCCTCAGTAAAATGTTAAAATTAATACATTCAGACGCATCATGCTAAGGCAACTTCAGTGGCTCCAGAAGAAAGGAATTCCCTTGTGCGTAGTAGATCTGCTTTACCTCGTATTTTATTCATCCCGTTTCAACTAAAGTGGATTTTGCTGGGAATGTTTGTCTCCCACATATGTCTCAGCACTAGGTAACATAGTACACATGCTGGGTGTTGAGCGATAGCTAATTCAGACAGTGTTCCTAGATGTAAGCCAGCTAACTGTTCCTTGTACGTCAAGCAGGACAGTCTTTTACAAACATTAAGGGTCTGTGGGAAGGTCAGTTGACCATTATGTGAACTCATGTATTGGAATACAACGTCTACGCCTTTTTGAGCAAATCCTCAACTTGAAGCAAAAGGAAACGACCCCCAAAATAGTATAAAATCCTCCTTTTTCTTTACCTCGTCTCCTCACAGGCAAATTAGAGGTCACACAAACCCTTACTAGCATTGGTTAGTAACGCACATCCCATCAATAAGATATCCATATACTCTGGCTGACTTGGGTCAGCCCACATCATGCTTCTTTTTTTTTTTTTTAAGATATGAATCGCCTTTTCAATGAGCACCCCCCTCACATGCACTATTGTACACAACCATTCTCCAGCTTCACCGAATGTTCTCCTCTCAAGAATTCGACTTGCCCCGGTTTATGACACCAGTGTGTTAAAATCATGGAAATATGGACACGTTCAGTTCATGTCTTTGGAGCTCAGCTCTGCTCCCCTTCTTCTGTGTACGTTTGGAAGAAAGAGGGATTATTTGAGGGTCAGAGAGGGGGTAAAAAAACGCCAGGGACTGTTACGGTCCGTTGAGATTCGTCATGGTCCTCCTCCGGGGCTCGGACTCAGGCTCCAGGCGTTACAGCCTGCTGCTGGCCCATCAGGGGGTCTCCTCCCTCCCCCTCCTCCCCGCCCTCCTGGACGGGGGTCTGATCGGCCATGATGACGATGGTGTTCTCGTCCACCAGCTCGCACGCCGGGTTGGAGAAGGCGGACAGCGGCAAGGTGATCCTCTGCATCTCCCGCTCATACACTCGCTCATCGTGCTGCCTCTTCAGGTCCCGGCCCCTGCAGCGCATCAGTGGCACAACAACACAGCGCATACATTAGAAACCAGGGAGCGCGGTCAAGAGCACGTACAGTATAGTTATTAGGACAGTCACATACATCATCTAGTGTCATCCTCTAGCAGAAGCCTGCCAGGGCCACACACTCTATTGCTAAAGTTCAGACCTATTTTTAGAGAAACCACTCTACCGTCTCACTTTAAGGTACAGGCTATCTACAATGGTAAGGGTCTAAAAGAGACACCTCTGTTTTCTGGCATTAACACGCACACACATGCCAGCATGCATACACACACTATAAGTAGGTGCTGACAGTGGGTGGGCATCTTATGATTTAAGCCAGGCCAGGGTAGCAGAGTGGCTCGTACAGAGACAGCTAAATGAAACATGGTGTACTCTTGGATCAGAGCCTGTGTCCCGTCTGCCTTCTGCTAAGGAACACATTATGCAAGTCAGCGCTGTTACGCTCTACTTAACCCAGTATCATCTCAGATTCCCTGCAGTCCCTTCCCTCACTATTCACTTCATAACAGTCTAATTTAACGGAGTAGGGCAGTTTTGTTTTAAATTAGCAGTCATCCATCCAGTGAATTGAATATTGTTTGCCCTGCTAGCCTCATCACCTTATCCTGATAATGATGCCACAGTCCTAGTCGGATACAACCCCCTCAACTCAGTCCACCAGTCTACCAACAAGGTTTCACTGTCCTGCACCGGTAAGTCTAAGCCACCAACACTAACACCTCAGCTTATTAAGCTTCTTACAACAGATAGCCATGACAGGACCCGATGAACAGATGTGACAGCCTAACATAGATCCTCAAAGGCATCTGGTGTGGTGGTGACCGAAGGCATCGGAAAGACAGCTCTTCCCTGCGACACTGGGACCCTTTCTCTGTGCACCGAATGCTGCAATGGATTAGTTCCTTTTCCAGCACTTCCCCTCCAGGCCTCCTCCGCCCTCGCCTTCCTTTTAGGAGCATCTAACACGCGGAGCCTAAAATAGCCTGGGCTGCAGGATGTAATGTTTCTTCCCAGAGTATTTTTTTTTTCCATTGTGCTAGTTTTTTTTTGTGTGTGTGTAACAGGCATCCTGAGAGGAAGTCTTGAGGCATGATAATGACACCACTGACTGATAGGATGGCAGTGTTCACCCTGCCTCAACTGGCCTGAAACCTTACGGGCCCACCTTACGCGCCCACACATCCCTAGCTTTAAGGCCAGGGACATTCCGCTCGAGGGATTTTGAGCTCTCAAAGCTGCATGTGTCATTGGCCAGGACACAACTAAGCGGTGCCAAACTCGTCCATATTGCCGCATTGGCATTTTGTCTTACATGAACGGAATAGGACTGGGCATATGCATCCCAAGCATAAACAAACATCTGTTGCTACATTTAACAAGTGAGGGGTGGGGATATTGAATCAAAGTGTCTCGTTGTTTCATTGTTTCACCTCACTATGCTTAGATGCTGTCTTGGCTGATACTGACCTCTTGTAGATGTAGCCGACTATGATCCCCACTCCAAGGACAACGATCATGCCCATCATGAGGATGGCCATGACATAGCCTGAGAGGAAGAGGGAAAAAATTACAAATGTTTAACAAACGGACTAAAAGCACTATAAATAACCTAACCTAACCTTGCCGTGAACAAGTAATGCTGTAGGTGATGCCTCCATGAGAGTACATTTTAAAAAGCGACTTCGATTACACTCTATCATCTAGGGCTCAAGGAGCTGTTTGTACAGCGAGGCCAAATGAGCTATTTCCTGGAACATACCCATGGTGCCCAGGTCCTTCTTCTTCTTGGGTCCTGTTTGAACCCGCTGGCTGATGCCCACCACTGGTTGCACAGCAGCACCTTCTCCCTGGGAAGGCCCAGACTTGGCATCTTCAACGATTCGTGTCTGTACTGTGGAGACCCCTAGACGGCGGTCATTTGCCTCTGCAGCCACGGTGGGCACTTGGTCTGAGGATTAGATAAAGTAAGAATTGAACATGAACATCCAAATAATATTTTGCATTTTGTTATCTAGTTCTAAGGGCTTGCTGTTCATATAATTGAGATCATGTTCTATCAACATGGCTATCAATATTACATAAACTCAGATATGTCATCTGCAAACATGTAATTATTGACCATGATGGTGATTTAATTTAGTCACTGAAGAGGTAAGAGACAGAGCAGATCAGGGACAAAAAGGGACCTCGGGGACAAAACGATACTCCAAGTTGCCTGACTTCTAATAACTGCCTTGTCTAACAACAGTAAAACACAATGTGACATTCTCAGGCAGGAACACCCCCCTTTCCAAAAAAAGTTGTTTACTAACTTTGCTGGAGTTAAAGGGTGTGAGGTCATATACAGTAGCAGCCAATTATTTACTGTCTCTAAGGGAAGCACTTTTTTCTCCACCAATGAACTGAAGTAAAGGGTGTGGCCTACACCTAGCACAAGGCAGCTACCCTGCAAGTTCTTTAAATTGAGGCGTCTGCAGGCAAAAAAAAAAACACAATTGTTGTGCTCTGACTTGAGCTGTATTCAAAACAGCAAAGAACATAAGTCAAACAGGAAGAAACAGGCTCCAAGTTAACTCTTGATTGTCAGACCTACTCTATTTTATTGCCATCCTAGAGGGGAAATAAGTGAAGCATTTTACAACTGGGCCCATAGGATAAACAAAGAAAATAGGCTTTGCTTATAGCATTAACATGTTTTTACGCAAACAAAAAAGTAAATGTCTTGATAATACCTTTGCAGATGTCAATAATGCAAGACTGTCTCTGCGTTATCCCGTCTGGGCCAACAACATAACACCATAGTTTCTCAGAAGAGTCTGGGTTGCGGCAGTAATTGTGGTCCCCAAGACCTGAACAAAAACAAACAAGAGTAGATCTATTAGGTTATTAAAACATTGTTTATGAAATGCTGTGAAAAAAAAACAGTCTATCTGGCTCGGTCTGCCCTGGTGTCTGGGTTAAACCCCATATTCATTAATCATTTACACTGATTCATCATGGTAGGATGGACAAGCCAGCCTGAACACAAATGAACCAGAGGATAGAATTTTGGTCACTGCTTCTATAATTCCCATTTTTTATTTAACCAATCAGTAATGAGACAATTGGAATACTAAAAGCATTCTGTGTGCAAAGGGCCTGTTTCTTCAATCAAACATGTTTAACCTCATGCCACTGTGCAAAATCAAATCACTCAGACTGATTAGTATAACCATAAATACAACAGGATAATTGAATGACAATGATTATATCTCAGTTTGATTGAGTTTTAATAGGATCCCTGACCCTTTAGATACCATAGCTGAATTTTTTTTTTTTTTTACCGGTCTCAGTGTCTGTATGGCTGGTAACATCATAGTCTCTGGTTGTGTTGGTCCAGTTTAGACAGGTTTGCCCTGTGGAGGAGCTTTGCTGTTTGCCTCGGTATTCTACACCATTGGATCTCATGCAGTCTGTAAAACAATCAAAGATGCACACAATTACATGTTGTAAACAAATAGCATTAAATAGGTCGTTACGAATGCAAGCCTAAACACTTTGATATAAAATGTATAATTTCCGAAATTTCTAAAAACATGGAAATCTCCATCTTCAATCTTTAACTATTCAAAGTTTAAATTATTGATGTATTATTGGATAAACATGAACAATAAATTAATTTACAATGTATTTGTTGACTACTGTATAATTTGATAAATCCAAACAATTTACAAGTCAATTCCTTAACATGGATGAAAACAAAGTGTAGTGAATTTCTATGGATTTAGTATGGGGTAAACAATAAGTACATTTACAATGTATTGGTTGACCATTGTATAATTTGAAAAAAATTCCAAACGATTCCTTTACATGGATGAAAACAATGTGTAAACGATGATTTGAAAAATAAAAAAAAAAACGGATCTAATTGCAGAAATAACAAGGTTGGAGTATCATATTACCTTGACTCTGAGTGTTTGATAATGTTCTGTCCACAAAAGCAACGCTCAGCAAAACGAAGTTCAAATAGAAAAACATGTTGCTGACTTTGTGGGATGTACAAAAATACCACAGTGCAAAGTAAAAAAACTAAAAAATGAAGATACAATTCTAGGAAAAAATAAATGTACAAAACGAAAGAGCCTATGCTGAAAACATAAGCCAAACTGCTCCACTCGACAGACTATCGAAGCCTAATTGCTTTTAACCATACACGATGGATTTTCTTCGTAAACAGCCTCTCTCTGAGAGCAGGAACTCCCCTTTGCAGTAGAATCTTCAAGGTCCTAGAGCTAAACGCAACTGTTTCGGCGAGAGCTACTTCTCGAGCCAATCTTGGACACCAAGGTCGCGTAACATCAAGCAAATTAAAATAGTGATGTCCAACGTGAAAAAAATATGCAATCGTGCAAATACTACTTACTCTACTTTATTTGATTCATTATGACCGAACCCAACCTACTTCCACGCCGTGCTTAAACTATAGGATTTTGCAAGTTGATGCCAACGTGTCCGGCAGGAGGGATAGGGCTAAAAGTTCCGCGGCCATGCTGATTCTGTGGTCTGACTGGCAGTAACTTGCAGAGAGGTAAATGTCACGCTGGCGGGGCCCTTCACCAAATAGCTCATTGTTCAATATCCTTCATTTTTTCCCTTCTCGTTTTTCATAATTAATTAGTTCACCATTTTGTATTTCTCTGATCTATCATCACATTTGGCATAACCTGTTGCATGGGCTCTGTGTTTAAACCAATGAACTGACTTTCCATTAAACTGGAAAAAAACAACATTTTTATAAGATTAAAGATTGCGAGTTGAAGCGACTTAAACTAGTACAAAACTTATTTTGAATGTACGTTTTGCATAAAATAAATTGGAAACTTTCTATCACAATAATCCCATCTTGATCTACACCCAGCCCTGTCACTTGTTTTCCTTTATTGGTTTTGACCACTGATCAATGTGGACAGCACACGACTTTACATGGACAAGGATTAACATTCAACCCTGTGTCCAGACAGCTGGGTTCTCAAAAGAAAGGACCCCCCCTCATTGTTGGCTGTCCCTAGCAGAAAGAGCAGGCCACAAGCCACTGTGGAAATGCGTGATTCAAGCAGAATTCACTGGATTGCTATTCATACAAATGCCCACCCTGCTTTTAGTCAACTCCAGTAACAACTCTTCCCCCCTCTCTCATTCTCTACAGTGGCTCAATATTTTTCCACCAAGCCAAGGCAAATGCACTCCCATCATTTGTTTCTCATTCTGTTGTTAATCATATTAAAGCAACCACTTCACTCCCTTTTTCTTTTGACAAACCTGTCCCATTGTTTTAGTATATATATTTTTTTTCAATACACAGGGCATGTATTTATCTCCAAACTACCTAAAGCTGCATTGACTATCAATGATGTGTCAGTGGAAACCCAGTTTTCTTTTTTTTTTGCACCATAATGAAGCTTCCATCTCGTAAAAGTGCTGTTGTTTGTTTGACCTAGTTTCCTAATGCCCTGACTAACAGCTTCATCAGTGCAGAGACTCCCTGAAAGCACACAAGCTGTGTCCAGGTTACCCAGGAGTCTTGGGTAATGGCAACCAAGAACTCAATAAGGACAGATGGTCAGTCCACAGATGGTTGCATGTAGAGACCTTTGCACGCACACATTTTGCCTCTGGTTACATATCTTTCCCTTTCTAAATATACTACAGGTTTTACATCCAAGGACAATATTTGGGAAACAATAGTTGGAAGAAAGATCATATTGACAGATTAATTTTTGTGCGTGGCATTTTGTTTTCTAAACCACTTTAAGATGCTTCATGTTTTCTGTTTTAAATTCAAATCAAAGAGAGCGGAAAACTCAGTATGAGATAAAAAAAAATCCTTTGTTTAGAAAAAGGAGCAAAGTACAGTTCTTTCTATGTGTTTGTTTTGAACTACTCCCTTGATCGTTATACAGTACTTAAAGGAGTGCGGAAAAAGGTAACTGAACCAGTTGTACAAGTAATTATACTGAGCAATATGGACTTGCCATGGCTAGCTCTGAGACACATTTAAATCCTAGAACATGTACAGTATAATTAACTAGGTTCATAATTTTAAGATGGAGCTTACAAAGCAATTTTACAAAAGTGTATGAATACAAATGTGAGGTCCTGGAGCTGAACAAGATTTAAACAGGTTACAGAGTTACAAAGCAGGTTAGAGAGCCCTGCCAGTTGTCTACTAATTCAATATATGTCATGTATATACCGTACATCTCATTAAAGTACTCATTCACAATAGTTAATATTACAAAATAGTATCTGAATGTAAGAACTAGGGCTCTCATTATATGGGTGACAGTGATACTCAGACGGAAAGAGATGGAAGTTTTGATAACTTTCAACAACGGTAAGTCACCCACCAAGTTTCTATACTTGAGGCTACCTCAAAGTAACTGTTATTTTTATTGTACACACTGAACGCCCTGATATATAGATACTGTGAAAGATTCCCCATTCATATCAAATATTTGCCCTGTACAAATAGAAAGCTAGCTTGTGTCGGGTTTTCCTGTTCTGAGAATATGTGAGTGGTCTAATGGTGTAGTTTGTTGCGGAGCAACCACAGTCTCTCTCAGGCACAACCAGTCAATCATATTCAACCCAAATGCGGTCTGAAAATGGACACTTATCCAGGCAGAAGCTCTCTAATGGAGCATTAAAACTCGTATTCCCGTGCTGCACCCTGCAGCCGTTGGCATTACATCACTGTCTGAGGCCCACTGCAGCAGCAGATGAAACCCAATAGGACTGGTCTAATACAAGAAGATGGACATCGAGCCCAGGAGGAAAGGCCAAATGCTGTTGGAATGAGGGGAAGAACACATTTGCTACAACATGGCTGCTGCAAGACAGATGTATCATGAATGTTTGAGCCAGCTGGCACTGGTCTGATAATAAAGAGTGCACTGTGTACAGTAGCTCCAAACAAAGAGGCTTTATTTAGCCTCTCGTAAAAGCTACTGTACTTCGGGATTTGAAGTTGTGTAATAAATCACTCACGATTAAAGAGAGAAGTGAAGTTACGCTGGTTACACTTTAATAATCTTAGTTTACATATTTACATTTTTAATAGTGAAATTAAATAAAAGGGATCTTGCACTTCCCTCATGATTAAACAAGACATGTAATATTCACACATACATCTAATTCAACCTTTTTAGTAGGATATATCCTTGTTGTTGTGAAGAGCATTTGTGAAGTGAGGAAAGAATACGGTTGCCTCGTCAAAAATCTTGCCATGGTGCTTAAATAGAGACCCAGTCAGGATTGCAAGAGGACACTCAGATACATATACACGTGCACTCCCAATGCAGATCCAAACATTGAGTTGGGGAATCTTTCCAATGGTTAACAGAGGCAGCAGGTCCAGTCTTACCATCTCCCACGCACAGACAACACAGGGACGGTCTCTCATCACGTTTGGTAATGTGATCAGGCCCGATTCCGGCTGCAGTAAGCGGGACACTCTTCTTACCCATCTATAATGAGCCAGCCGAGTGCTTCTGTGCTGCAAACATCAGCGGCTGCCATGTCCATTTAAGCCCTTCGTTAGCCCCTTGTTATTGATGGACTACAGGCATTCCTTTCTGGTGCATCTGTGTAGTTGTCTCTACTGTATTGTCAAAAACAACATTTTTGTTACAAATATAGTCGCCCAGCTACAGTATGGTAGCTGTAAATACGGAGGGTAAATGGACACCATTCCGTACGAGCAGGTGATAAACTTCCTGAGCGTTAAAGCGTAAGGTTGTGGGGTTAAAGTGGTGTCGTAAGTCATCAGACACGTCGAGAACCTTAAGGAGGAGGGCGGCCCTAGTGAACAAACCACAGAGGGCGCCATGGAAACGGGAGTCCACGATGAGAGCCAACCATGCTGCGCTGAAGGTCTCCCCTGAGGAATGAAAAAGCACATTTTGCATCATGCATGCCCATCTACTATTCACACCAATTCATGGGATCAATTAGTTTGACTTTTATTAGGGGGGTTTACCTGCTTGGAGTTTTAGGCAGACCGCGAGGCTCTCCAATACCTCTGTAACATTGGCTCTGGCCCATGCACTCAGGCGCTCAGAGAGGCAAGGGGACTTGGGGAATTTGTCAGCGAGCTGATGAAGGTGTGGCAGTAGAAAGGCTGACATCACAGAGGGCTCTGAAAACACGTTGGCCTCGTCCTGTTCATATAACGTTGTACATCTATGGAACAAAGACAGCATGGAGCAATCATGACTAGACTGCCTGATAGAGGGGTGTATGGTCTGAATGATAGTTTTGACTCTTCGTTTCAAGGGCAAATTGTTTTGTAGCGGAGCAGGTTGCAAAACAGACATGCATGGATCACAACAACATTTGGACAGAGACAACAATGAACAGTAGCTACTTCAGCTATTGAGACAGTAATGTCTGTTGTCCATAAAAAAAACAGCAATAACATAACTTGTGTAGTGATAATAATAAAAATCCTTATCTAAATTACCCAGTTTTTGTAGCATCTTTAAGAACTGCTCTAATGTCAGATTCTGGCAGGTGACCAAGGAGCACTTCCAGGGTACCGGGGCATTGCCAGTACTCCTCCAGCAGCAGTCTGAAGAGGAAAGGCAGGGCCTGGTTGACCTGCATGAGGTAGACGCTCCTCTTCTCTCCCTTGCCTTGTCTTCGGGCATGGCACAATGTGGAGGCAAAACCAGCCACTCTCATCCTTACCGGTTGGCTCTCATCCTGCAGCAGGTAAAGCCCTGTGTTGATCAGCCTGTACCAGACAGACAGACAGCCAGACAGACAGCCAGACAGACAGCCAGACAGACAGACAGACAGACAGACAGACAGACAGACAGACAGACAGACAGACAGACAGACAGACACACACACACACACACAGAATTCATTTCAGGTTATTCCAGTTATTGCTAAACCTTACTTTACCACAGCTGTAGGATGAAGACAGTTTTTTATGAGTTCTATTGTCAGTACACAGCAATTGCAATATGATCAGTGTGTACATTTTTATGTTTAAAAGATTGAGAATATTTGTAGGTAAATTGTTAACATATAAAAGCACCCTGTTTTCCGAAAAGGCTTTCACCAAGGTCTCCTCACAGCTACCTGATGTCAATACCCGTGGAAAGAGATCGCTCCCTCGTGACTTCTCTCATTAAGGGGGCCCCGGCCAGACACAGGGCCGTTGCACAAGCCATCCTGAGAGCTTCAGGGGCCTCGGGGGCCCGGTGGACCTCCAACACACTACACCAGCGTGGGGCAAGGGAGCACTGAGGGCTGGAACACAGCGATAAATAGAGTAGCTTTTATGTTTGCTACATTCTTGCTCCAACAAATAGCAGAAGAAACATGAGGTGGTAATCAAATATGAAGGTCAAATGTATGAGATCACTAGCAAGAAAAAGAGGAGGATAAGGATTCTACTCCTGGGATTCTAAACTGACCTTAGGGAGAGCAACAGGCTGGCAGCACACAGCGCCTTGGACAAGAACTCCGGCCCCCCTCTCTCGTTCTCCAGGAGTGCCAATAGCAGCTCCACACACTCCTGCAGTTCCGACCCAGTTAAAGGAGCACAGGGAAAGCTAGAGAGGGGCTGGGCTGGGGTCGAGTCACTGTCTTGAGGAGTCATCACTGCTTCCATGGCTGTTAAATAGGCCCTTATGTCGTCAAGGCTTTGGTCCAAAAGTGCCCCCTTCAGATGACTCTGGACATCAAGGACATTGTTGAAGGACATTTTTTTAGGATATCATAAAGAAAAACATGACAAAGCTACATTGTTTTGCCATTGAAACAGAATGATATGAAAGACAAACAATATGTTTCTCTCCCACTATTGGGCACAGGATTAATATCACCTCTTATCAGGCTGACACTACAAAAACAACAACTTGAGGGCTGATGGGTGAAATCACCTTAAAGTCTCATCTGAGCTGTGTGGAAAATGTACTGTGGTGTTTAATGCAATTACAACATATAAACTCTGTGAACCTTTAACAACTTCATAGCACAGCAAGAGTGAAAGGGACGGATAGCCTAGACACGAAATTGGCACCAATTACTAAAAACCTCACAGTTTATTGAGCCTACACCCATTGCTTGTGTAAGCCCAAAAAATAAAGAAATGATTGCCAATCTGATTTCACACTGGCGGTACATTTGGCCATATCTTTACTGCCTGGGTTTCCTCATATTGTGTCGTGGTAGGCTGGGCCCTGTCGATGGTCTGGCTCCCTCACCCAGTCCGAGCACTGCCCAGTAGTGTGCTAATGTGACCTCACCTGCAGATTCTGGCAAATCACTTGTTGCAAAACGGTCTCCTTCCAGCCACTCCCATCCGCAACCCAAGTGACCAGGGACAGCCTCAGGTCCGGGCTTGCTGCAGAAAAGCTTTCCCACAACTGTCGCGACCACCTTGGGTCTCCGCACAGGAAATGGATGGCGTTCTGATGGAAGACGGCACACCCAACCTTTGCGGGTGACAAATGTAGCAAAATACATTGTTAATAGGTACGTTATGACGCTACTTCCAGAGGCGGCAGTCAAACTACGTACCTGGAGCCTGTGCTGCGGTGTGTGGAGCTCATGCAGGAGGGTGTGACTGAGCTGCTGGAGGAAGCCCTCTGAACACAGCCTCCTCAGGGCTCCTACTACGCACAGGTAGGCCCCCCTTACTGGGGGGCAGCGCTGGGCCCCCGTCACCAGCCACAGCCTGGACTCAATGCAGCTCACCACTTCACACAAGTCATCTGAAGGGGCACTAAGAATACATAGACATGTGAAAAGAGATTATGAGAAGGTTAAGGAAAACGTCTCCCTGGATTAGAAGCGCTTCCAGATAACAAAAAAGCCCTACCTGTGTGAGAGCAGTGCTCTGTCTAGAAGGACTCTGATCTGCAGCAGCTGTCCATGCAGGTGGTTATGACAGCAGGGTTCCCCGCGGTGCGGAAGAGCTCTTCCTAAACGAACGAGAATGCTCATGTATTCCGAAGGGGCCGTCATGGCAACCAAGGCCTTGGAAACCATCACTCGGACACTGTGGATGGGACTGGAGGCCAGCTGGAGCAGAGGAGCCAGGAAGTCTGACAGGGTGCTGGGAAAGAAGACCAGAAAAACCAAGACGTTGGTTAACGCCCAAATCCAATAGAAGGAACTATTGTAAGTAACAAATGCACTTGACAAATACAAAGATGACTACATTTTGATTCCAGCATTTTCCAGATGAGCGTAGTGTCTTTTAGGTCTGCTACTCTGCTATGTAAGGCTTATTTAGTTTGAGCCAGGACAAATAACATTATGATAGGACAACTAACACAATGATAAGAAAACAGTAATTACCCAGCTAGGTCAGGCACACCGGGCTGGAGCTTGGCCAGCAGGGTGAGGATGGGGAAGAGGGAGGGGTGCAGGCGCAGCACGGCCTCCCCAGACGGGCCCTGGAGGTCCCTGGCTGCACCCCTGAGTTCCCCCAGCAGGAAGGGTTGCAGGGCGGGGTAGTGGGTGAAGAAGGCTTGGGGGGTCATGCCGTGCTGGGTGGAGCCCTCCTCACCCCCAGACCGCTGGCCCAGCATCCGGGAGCATAGAGAACCTGCACCACATGTCAAACTGTTGTCTAGACAGTGTTGTACATTTTATTCAATGTTTAGAAAAAGCTCTTTGAAAGCATTGCAGACTTTGAGAGACCACGCAAACATCGTTGGTGTGCCTTACTGTAGAGTTGCAGGGCAGCGTTCCTCATGGCCCAGCAAGGGGAGCTGAGAAGAGTAAGAGACAAGATGGCCACTGCCGGGGCAAACTGCAGGATAGCCACCCCCAGCCCAGAGCCCCTCGCTAGGGCCTGCAAGGTGTGGACAGCACACACCTGAGGAGAAACGTTAGAGATGTGGGGTTAGAGATGTGTAGGAACAGTGTTACATAGCAGGTCTTTCAGTATATGTTTTGTATGCAGTGCGATAGATTCTCAGATTCGAAATAATTGTTTTACCAGTCATAACTCCATTATGCATTCTTAATAATGATGTGGATAGGGAAGAACCTGAGGTAGGTCCAGAGTTTGGTCCCAGTTCTGAAGCAGAGGGGTTCTGGCTGTCTCCAGGAGGATGTGGATGCTATGGGCCAGCAGGGGCCTGGCCTTACTGGCCTCCTCTGCGGACGTCACACACAGAATGAGCATGGGGAGTCCAGCCGCTCGCCGTGTCACCGAGGAACTACGAGGAGAATTAAGAATCTCCAGCCCCTACACAGCAGGAAGAGTTAAAAAAAAAAGAAACATTCTACTGTTTTACTAACCCAACATCGTAATCAACAAAATCTGCGAAGGTAATAGTTGAGATAATGACAATTTCCATGAGGAATTACCTGTTGTAATATGTGGACTGGGATCTCCCTCAGGTCTGGATCATTACTGCTCAGAAGAGACGCACAGAACTTGGTGAAGCCGACACAGCAGCCCTCCACTGCCCCCTAGGGAAAAGAACATTGCAATTCAGGATCGGATGAGAGAAGATTTAACGTGAAGACTCACAATATGCTTAATTCTTTAATTGCTTTGACTTTCCTACCCAATGGCGGCATTTGAGGAGAATGTCTTTGAAGACTTTTGACACCCTCTTCATCTCTTCTATTGACAGACAGCACTCCGCCTGCCGGGACTCAACAAGGATTCTCTCCACCAGGGAGCCTAAAAAGATTCCTATTTCCTGTTGAATAAAAAGGAACACTCCTTAAATAATATTATTAATAATAATAATATTATTAATAATAATAATAATAATAATAATAATAAATTACAATAGTAATAAATCTAACGTCTTCATGTTTAGTATTAACAACAGTATTAGATATTAAGCTATCATCTACGGGTTAAGTGCTACTAAAAGACATTGCATGACTCTCATCATACCTTGAGGGATACCCAGCAGCAGGTGAGGACCAGGCTGTGCTGCTCAGACAACAGGACGCCCTCCTCTCCTTCCCCAGGGTCATCTCCGCCCCCCTGCTGGGCTATCAGAGTGTTAATGGCATTCCCCATGTCAAAGAAAGACGGGGGCACACCTGGGAAGGTGAACAAGAGACTATTAGACCATATGCAACAACGCATTTGCATGTAGTTTACATTCTACCAACCCCCCATACTCAAGGATGTAGATACCTTTGTCCTCAGTGGCTGTGTCCAGGTTTCCATAAAGCACACCTAACAGGAAGAGAGAGGTCTTCTCCAGCAGGGTGAGTATTTCTATGATCAGACTTCTGTTGAGAACCTCACTAAGGCAGCTGGGTGCCTCCAGCAAGCACTTCTCCAACGCACTCAGAACACCTTAAAGAGATGCCACCATGGTTAAGCACATAACCACAAAGGGAAATATGTCAGGTAATATTATACATAAATGAAGAACTACAAGAGTTTAACGGATCTTATCTAAGGCTGTGCATGTTTATGCAAACATGCGGTTTACAACGGGTCTCACCATGAATGGGTTTGGTCCTGGCAGCAAGCATCATATCAGTCTTGGCAGTCAGGTAATGCTGCCCCAGCTCCTTCACAAGGTAGTTGACCACACTGGTTGTCTTAGAGGTTATATTACTCAAACTACCGTTATTGAAACTACTGTCCAGCCAGGGGGCCTTAAACTGTCCTTCAGATCTGCAGAAAGAATGACATACTGTATATGTAAGGTTCCTTACCATATCCTACAAAATAAGTCTGCACTCGCAGATTATTTATTTTTTGAAAGATGTTCATAAAATCTACAAAATAAAACAAAATAGTTTAAACTGTCACATGGATACAACGGTAACATCCATGGATACATGGATTGAACATGTTTCGACCTATCTGCCTATTTGAATGCAAGCCTACTTTTGTAGGAGGACATTCATAATCACGGCTCCCATCTGAGCTTCCGGAACCCGGGGGCTGCACAGTAGCTGCTCAGTTCGACTGAACAACACCCGGGTGATGTCATCCTCAAAGGGCGGGAAAAACTTCACCAGCAAAGCTGCAGAGAGCTCCCGAATCTGTAGTTGAAGAACAATTCTTCAAATAGTTATTATATCTTAATTCGATCACTCTAAAATACAAATTATTCTGTACAAAATTAGAGTATTAATTTTTACTTCACCTCATTGGTAGAATCTTCTAAACATCCAATGAGGACCAGTTGTTTTGATCTGGAGAAGAAATCCCACTGTGCTCTTTGCCTGGCCCAGGCAATCAAAGAGGACATGTCGACTGCAAATTGAAAACAATCAGCTATTTAAACTCCCAGGCAAAATCATAATTACGACATAAATATATAAATAGCCTTTTGTAAGTTTTGTCTGGGGTAGATATATACTACTAAATACTAAAAGAGTTAGAAGGCAGCAGTTTCTACGACAGACCTGGGGGCTGTCCTTTCTTCTTGTCAGGGCTCCAGGTGTCCGTACAGGTCTCCAGCACAGCAGACAGCAGCAGCAGGACAGTCTTCTTCCTCTGGTAGCTGTGTCCAGCGGCCAGGTAGGCATAGGGGATCTGGGACAACCAGTCCACAAACCCTACAGGCAAATGACATTCATGCATAATGGCATCATTAAACCGTACGCGTAGATAATGTACACTTTATGAGTCTCTGATTAATATGTCATTAACTGCGACTTGAGCCCGCATCTCACCTACTCCCTGCTCCAGTATTATCGCGGCCTCCCTGGAGAAACCCGTGTTCGTCTCTTTTTTGATCTTCCTGACATTGGCCAGACAGCTGTCTCTGATCCGAACCAGAAACTTTTTCACACCAGCCTGGAAATGCTGGCGAAAGGGAGAGGACTCACTGTTTAGGTTCTGAGGGATGAAGCCTTTTATGGTTGACAGCTCCTCAGGAGTCGGGGCCTCTTTGGTCTTTGGGCTGCAGCAGAGGAGATTGAGAGCGGCCAGGCGGACTTTGTCATCCACAGAGCCTAGAGCCAGCTTTAGGGTCTTCAAGGCTGAGTCACTCTCCAATATCCAGGGGGAACCACCAAACGTGGCCCGTCGGGCACTCATGATTGAGGCCCAGGCATGAAGGTCACCTGGGGAGACTGGGTCTAGAAAGGCCAGCAGAGGCTCCACAGAGGAGGGGAAAACCCGGAGCGTCCAGGGCAACAGGTGACTAGAGCCGTTGTTCTGGACTAGAGTAACATCTGAGGTCAAGGCTTTGAGAAGAGTGGGCCGCCAAATCTGAGCCCACCGATTGGCCAGATCCAGCTCGGAGGGAGGGGCATTGTCTGGGATGCTGTCGACAAGCTCTTTCCTCAGCTGCTGGATCAGACACTTGTAAAGCTCTGAGGCACATGGTGATAGGTGATTGGAGGACAGGCACTTCAGGAGGTGGTTAGGTAGTTCTGAGTACTGCTTCAGCACCTGAGGTAAATCAACATCAAAATCAACATCCACACAGGTACCTAAATAAACACAAGATCGTTAGTAGCGCAACTGCTTCAGAATGAAACAGCAATACCTAAGATTTCTCACCATGTCGGTGCCTACAAATGGAAGGAGGGCACAGAGTGGGGAGTACTTGGCTTTAGTCTCCCATGGCAGTTTGGTAATACGGTGGAGCAAGCAAACATGAAGAGTCTCACCGATCTCTCCATATTGCTGACACTCCATCTTATAGATTTCAAGTAGCAGACAGAAGGCACTGCGCACAAAATCTGACACGCCCTCTACCTGGGAATATATTCAAGAACAAAAAAGAAGAAGGTGAGCATAGAAAAATGTCAAGATCACAGTTTCTGCTCCATTCATAAAATAATCTGAACTAGGCTATGGGGAGAGACGTCTAAAACTCACCGGGCTTTCAGCATTGTTCCAGAGTACTTGGATGAGTTGCTGCCGTAAACTGGAGTCGTCAGATAACAAAGGGGCTCCGGTTATCTCCCAGATGCCAGCCAAACTCTCTTTCAGTTTCCTGAGCCACAGCGTTAACACTGCAACACAAGTAAGTGTTAACAAAAACGCAGTCATTTAAACAGAAACCAAAGCAGTGATTCACGAAGACACTAAGATTTCCTCACCTTCAAAGACATAGTAATGACATTCAAGCTTCTCTTCACACAGAGCACAAACCATAGGAAATAAACCGTCAAGTAGCAAAATAATCTGAAAGGATAGAAATATCAGATAATTAGGGCTGTTACATACAGTATATTGTATTACAAAAGATTGAAAAAAAGAGACTTCAAACGAGTTGGCATGAGATTTACCTTGCTGCTGATGTCCACGTTGTGACTGGTCAGAATATCTGGTCGGCAGCAGGTCAGCAGGCCCCTGCTGACCGCTAGTCTGTCCACACCGTCCTTCCCCTGGGGGCTGCACCGCACTCGGACACCACCAACAGTCAGCAGCCAGGGCTCTGTCCAAAAGAACCCATCTTGCATGATTTTTTTCTTCTTTTTTTTTTTTTTTTACATTGTAGTGTACATCAAATTATCCTGCTTATCATTACCCCACTTTCAACTGTATTACTCTGCTGTTGTGAGTTGACAGTTTATTTACCCGAGTGGGTGACATGCAGGAGGCTCCAGGCAGCAGCTCCTCCACTTCCTCCAGTGTCAGTTGCTGTGTTGATCAGCATGGCCACAGCGGTGCCTGCCAGAAGACGTGTGTCTCGGTTGAAGCACTGCTCAGACACAAAGTAAAAGATTGCATGACATGAAGGGGGAGGGATAAAAACAAGGATGTTAAATAATAATTAGTTTGAATCATCACAAATGTCAGCACTGACAATAGGAGGTAAAAACAAACCTGTCTAAGGATGATGTCCATGAGAGCCTGCAGGACTTTCTGCATTTCTGAAGTTCCCTGGTCCTTCTCCACTACTAGATGAGCCACCTCCTTAGGTAAAAGTTGGAATATCTGCAAACACACCTATATACATGGCAGATCTCAAATCAGTCAAAGATAAGCAGTGTGTCAGTCGTGTTTCAAATATTCTATAACTGATGGAGACTTGGGTAAGTCAATATATGAAAAAGTGTATATACCTTCACAGCAAAGTAACACAGCGGGTCATTTTTTAACCCATCCTGCGCCAGTATAACATGGAACAACTCTGCCACTTTATTCAGCAGCGATGGACATGCCTCTCTGCATGCTTCGCGGCCCATGTTGCAGTCTTCCAGAAACATGCAGACTGAACACAGGATAAAAAGGGTAAATAGCTCACAGGTTGGTAATGATACACAGTCTAGTCATAAAACACTAACCTTTCTGAAGCTGTTCAATGGACAATATCTGAAAAAGAAGAGAACACGTTGAAAATTGTCTGCATTGAAAAATAGATGGGATAATAAACGGGATAGGTTTTTAGACAAAGTACCTTATCGTTATGTACCAAGGCATACAAGCAGAGTTTGATCTCTTTATATACCAGTCGCTCGTCCACATTTGCTAGATTTTGCAACATCTGTAGTACATCAATATCAAATCAGCAAGATGGAGTAGTAGACTACAATAACGCTTTTAACAGTAACATAATTAGGGAAAATTACACCACAAGAAGACATGTGCAACCTTACCTGGTCCAGCTTGCGACTGGCTGTAGATATGTTGACCATCTGCAACTGCATTGCGATAAGAAGCCTGACCAGGGACAGGAGTTGTTTCTCTTTTAGGGACTGCAGCTGTTCTTTTGGAATCCCCTTCAAGTGCTGTGCTGCCTCTTCCAGACAGCGTTCTTTGCATCTCTTCACATCATTCCTGTAATAGGCAACATTTAAACTAGCTCAAACTAGGACTTATATAAATCAACGGTTAAAAGCTAACAGTGTCACAAAAAGACAGCTGGTGATATTATCAGTTAAGAAAAAATAACATTCTTCTACATCATCATCCCTAGATCTTAATACGGCTGCGGGCGGCATAGTTTAAAACAACCTGCACACAAAAAAAAAACCACGACAGACGAAGTGAATGGGGAGCCTGAGGAGCAACTCACCTGGAACACTCATTAAGTTTATTCAAAAAAGGTTTTAACGTTGTGCCAATAGATTCAAGAGGCTGGTCCTCTGTGATTACACAGTGTAGGCTGGAAATCTGGTCCTCAATTGATAACATTACTTAATTCAATGTTCTACTCAAACAATTGCATCTGATCATCGGCACGCTGTCAACATGCGTGCTTCCTCAGGTGAACAGTTGCGGTTGGATATGCACGTTTAGTCCGAGTTAGTGCCATCTAGCGACGAGTGGTGGGGACACCAAGAAGTGGAAACTTAAAGCCTTCTTCCTTCATTCAAATTGGTAAAACTACAAAGAACATGTAAATGAAAAGCAAAATTCAGAGGTATTTATTGCTTATTGACGATGCATACACGGAATAATTAAATATTGGCAAAATGTAACTGAGCTCAAGAGGTCGCTGCTGGCAACATGAAAGACAGCGTGTGCAATTTGTTTCTCAAGAAGAAAGAGAAGCCCTCCCCTCAACTTTGATTGGTTTATCTTTCGTTGCCATTGACATCTCTTCAACAGAAAGAAATATGGCGACGTCCTGAAGTCAAGAAATGGCTACAATATCCTTTGTATTTTCTTTTATATGCCAGTTTGTGTACATCTTTTTAATCTTAATTTCTTGTGTCAAGAGCAATATCGGTAATTTGTTATTTAACACAAATTGTTTGTGGCTAAGTGTAGAAAGTAACGTTAAGTTAGCTAACTGCTACTTTTATATGAGACCAGTTTTAACATACTCTGTATAGCTAACACCGAGTTTCTCTATTCTCAGTTTTTCAGCCTTCTCATATCGTCACAACCGGACCCACAATCTCAGTTTTCTTGCTGGGAAACTCTGACATATCTATTAAGATAAAGACAGTATCAATTTCCAATACAACAGGTAACTGCTGCGGTTATGTACTATATCTAATCTGTTACTTAAAATTGTGGCCCTTTCTTCGGTAAGCCACGTTTAAACGGTTCAAGTGGGCCCAAACAGAGCTTATGGGTTGTTTCGTCTTTTACAGGACTCCTTCCACCACCATCATGTGTAGCGGAGCCGACACAGTGGCTTCTCGCAAGTGAAGTTATAGACAAGGTGAGGGATCTTAGGCATTTTTCTATGTCTACTATTTCATTAAACCTTCACAATTATAAAATACTTTATTATTCAGCACAACAACGACAAGTTTTTTCCCCCCCCAATAACCTTCACTAACTACCGTCCCATGTCTCTCTGCGCGACCAAGACCACTGTACGTGTGCAGTTAAGATTGAACAGAAGCCTTGTCCTGTGTAATAATAATGAGACCGACACAGACTGCTGCCCAAAGCCCCTGTGCGTACTGGAGGCCCTCCATGTGTCTGCCTGTCAGGGAGACAAACCTCAGGCCACACTTCTTGTACAGGCCAAGATCTATGCATTTCTCTTTCCAACTGGTTCTCTCTCTGGTAAGTCCCATGGAAAAGGCGTAACAGTGATTTTAGGACCAATAATTGTATACGGTAAGCAAGATCTATGCATTTCTCTTTCCAACTGGTGCTCTCTCTGGTAAGTCCCATGGAAAAGGCGTAACAGTGATTTTAGGACCAATAATTGTATAAGGTAAGCAATATTAATCTGTAAATCTTCACTGTTCTTTCTTTCAGATAATATAACAGTCATTCCAAACCAAGTTTACCAACCCCTTGGCACCTGTCCCTGTAACCTCACTCCTAGAGCATGTGATGTACGCTGCTGCTGCGACAAGGTAGTTATATCTTATCCATTACACATAACTTACTATGCGATATCTGTCTTACTATTAATATCTGTCGAAAGTTTATGCCGATATAATTTCATACAATAAATGTATTGCATTTAGATATTTAATAGATTAAAGCCAATAATGGGATGTGCTTCTTACTCTAAGAGTGGTTGTGATATACTTATTTCTAGGACTGTTCTCTTCAAGACTTGAAGCTATTTGAATCCAAGTGTTTCCCAGGGCCCTTTGGAGGGCAGGTGTCCCCTACTCCTGATTATCAGTGCTCAGCACAGTCCTCTGAAAATGCCCCGGATTGGTTTCCATTCCTTTGTGTCAACTCCCCACCGGAGAACAATCCATACCTAGGGCTCTTCTACCAAGGCAATACTATGTGAGACAAAAGTAGTTATACCTAGTATCTGGATGATAATTTATATTGCTTTCTTTGCATATCCAACACACCTATGTATTGTATTGACTCCAGCACACCAAAGCCCAGTCCATCATTTCAAAGCCCAATGCTGTCAGCACCGCTGCCCATAAATAACTATCGTCAAGGGGATCCTATTTTCACTACTAGTAATCAGTACCTCACAATACCTCAGGTGAGTCACACTTACGCATTCAAGGACAGCCATGATGCATTTAGGACCACATTTGAACATTCGTTTGGCATTGCAATGAATGCTCTATACTGTTTCTATTATTCCCACAGAACTCCCTCATAGGTCGGTGTGCAGAAAATGCCCCGGTGAGTTTTCTGGACAATTTCAATGCTCAGTGTGTAACCCAACTAGTATCCTGTCCAAGTGTTCCTCCATTACATACAACACCATCTGATCTGAGTGTTCATGTGAAGGATGGCCTAGGGGGTATGTTTTACTACTTACAGATTATGACTGAAATCTTTCTTTGTATTTACCCTAATTGTTCGATTATGTGTGGATTTACTAACTGTTGGGTGGGATTTTTATAGGTGTGGTCACAGTAAAAGTAGTCGATGAAGTGGTTGTTGATTTAAAACAGTTTGTCATTAATGGAGTGGATCCCATTGTTTCTCCAGGCGGTAAGAATGCTCTCACATTTCTACGTTGTCCAAAAGCATATTTTAAACGTTTTTTCAATGCTTTTTTTTCTTGTGTTGTTTTATGTTATCTTATATCATGCAATCTCTGTATGAAGTGAATGCACAACTGTGTGAGAATGTGACTTTGGCCTTGGATTACCAACTATTCTGGCGAGGGAACGGCATCACCAACATCACACTGACTCGAACTCTGGGAAATCTTGATTTGAATGGCAGTGGTAAGGCCCGCAATGTTTCTATGGACTGGATCACCAAACATTTAAACAATGTCTTTGATCAATTTACTGATTATCTTGTGTATTTTTATTATTCCTAACAGTGGTTTTGACAGCTAGGTATTCTTCTGTGTTTCTGAATGGAGATGTTCTATCTGAGGCCAATTCAGGGAACCCAGGTTAGTGCAGCACCTCTTGGAATAGTCTTGAGTAATCTTTTTTCTGTCCTAAATATGAAGACGTGTTTACATTTGCTAATGTACTTTGGGAATTTTTCCTTCTTAGGCTATCAAGTGGGAAGGCCTGTGATTGGTGGCTTTTTAAGCATAGTAGATAATGACACCGAAGTTATACAGAGGACCTCAATCAATCTTTGGAGACCAGGTAATGTCCATGTTACAATTGCAGTACAATTTGCTACATGTGCTCAACACTTTAACATAAAAGCTTGCACATCTGAATTCAGGATTTAATTAATTTATTCAATAAATTATTTTTTCCCGACAATAGTAAATGATGGTATGTGTAACTCTGCGGAGCTGAGGCCAGTTTTATATGGAGAGAACTCTACAGCAGGATGCTTGCTACCCATCAGCCTAACAAATCTGACTCAGTGTGACCTTCTTCGGTGAGCACACACACACACACACACACACACACACTGTACTTGAGATGATCTTTGAGGGGCAACATCATTGCATCATCAACTCATTATGCATTAATATTAAGACTGACATTTTCTCCTAGAGAAAATATTGCCTCGCTTCAGGCTGCCTTGGTGACAGCGGCATATGTTGCCAGAAGAGGAAACCCAGATTCCCTACATCTGGCAGACTGGGTGAATATTACCTGTGAGTAGCAGCTGTATTATGTATACATTTGTGGTAATGAATGTAATTATGACTATTATTAAAAAAAATTATGACTCTATTATTAAATACTTGTTCCAGCTCTCTTTTTAACTTTTTAACTTGATGCTCTCACAACCTTCAGTTGTGGCACCAAACTCCAGCACGCCTGTGGGAGGCACTGCAAGCTCGTGTTTTGGGATTCCCGCAAACCAGCAAATTCATATTCAGAGTATTGTCACTGAAGTTCTGGATGGTGTACCACAACGCCAGATTCAAGCCATGGATATTAAGTTTGTTTACATTGTCTTTACCCTGGTCCAGAGACCATGTTACCAAATAAAATAAAGAGGTAAAAACTGTAGTGAATCTGAATTAGTGAGCCTTATCTATGTATTTGTTTTTGTGAATCTCTTGCTCAGGTATGGTGTGTCCACTTGGAAGATAGAATGTGGAGGCGGTGACTCATCTTCCTGCGTAGACCCAATGTGGACTTTTCCTGTCACCTCATCTGTCACTTTCACTGACATCCTTGTCAACACTGGACAACCCAAAACGAGGTATTCCTTTAAACAAAAATCCTAAAATCAATGAGTCTGTGAGTTGTTAGACTGTGATTCTGACCTAGTGTGTCAAAAAAACAGTTTGTGACCTCGCGTTTTCTCTTCTTCAGGTTTCAGATAAACTTCACAGAATATGACTGTGACAGAAATGATGTGTGCTGGCCGCAGCTCGCTTTTCCTTTCACCAAGTATTACACAGGTGAGACTTCTCTGTCCTTGATAAAGATTAAATTATGCACTGTTATACTGTACAAAACGTATCTTCTCTTGACAAGTAATTCTTGCTTTCTCTGCTTTCAGGTGAGCCGTACTCTCTGTGTTTGGCTAAGGGCCTCATCTTGGTGTTTTTCTTTATAGCATCTTCCATTCTTGGGACTCCGTGGAAGCAAATAAGACAAGCATGGAACAGTACTTCACTGTAAGAAGCGGAAACTATAGACCCTAACCAATGATGTGGCAGATAGACTTTCTGGCGGACAATAAGACAAGAGTTAGCTTTCTAAACCCTAAGGTTATGTTTTTTTTTATGGACGATTGAAGAACGGATTAAGATACAATCTGACGATATATTTTTCGAGGATATAAATAATTATGTTTTGTGTATCATATTTATGAATGTATTAAATTCTGCGTTCGTTGAGGCTGTGTGTTCTTTAAATATATGACGTTCAGGAAGCATACCTGTGCGCAGAATCACACTGTGGGATAGCCAATAACGAGTTAGTAACGCAACAAGTTGATGAACGTTGAGAATGTACTATGAAATGACGTGGAATCTATCTGTTAGCTAACGAGCTTGTAGTTTAAGGGGATGACAAGATCCTATTAAATTAGTGAATATCGCTAGAGTTACATGAAGTACGGCGGAACCCGTTGTAACAGGAGTATGCGACCAACTGCTAACGTTAACGTTAGCTAAGTTAGCCTCTTTATGGTGTCTGACTGGACTGGAGTTCACACGGTTAACCGCCACTGAGCACCACCAGCTGATTTCGGTCAGATCATGCACACACAAGCCAGACTGAACTAGTTGTTAGCAACATTACTCTTCACTTCATGACATCAGACTCAAGTCATCTACGCAGCAGGTCATGAAGGAGGTTGTGAAGGGCTTGTGAATAGAGAACAAGTCTTGGCACAGCAGGCTAACTTAGTTTGGCTAACTAGCCAGCAGTGTAAACCACACTGTTTGCTTATTTGCATTTAGTTAGTTTGATTTTGACTGTTAAAATGGGATCAATATTCCGAAGCGAAGAAATGTGTTTGGCCCAACTGTTTCTTCAGTCTGGTTCAGCTTACGACTGTATCAGTGAACTTGGAGAAATGGGTCTTGTGGAATTTAGAGATGTAAGTATATTTTATTTAGCTACCTAGCTAGCCCCACCTCAAACAGACAAATGCACACAAAGAAAGGGTGGCTAACTAGTTAATGTTAGCTAGCTTAAAGAGGTAATGCTAGTTAGAGACAAAGTTCAGCTAAATAAATGCGCGAAAAGGTGTCCAATAAGTAAGACCAGAGATGTATTTAATACTTTCAGACTTATGACATTTGTTATGTGTCATTGAGAGCATTGTTGTCATGCTGTTTTGTAATATATATATAATGCAATCTCAACAGAATGTGGGTCTGCTTTCTTGTTCCGTTGAAAATATCCTGGTCATTGCTTCCACGTTTGTTTTAGTGGGGTTTTTATGCTTTTGTGGACACTGAACTATTTTATTTTTGTTTATTTAATAAGCTATTAACTGTAAACTATCGGTTTACTTTATTTTTCAGCTGAATCCCAGTGTCAACTCTTTCCAGCGCAAATTTGTTAGTGAAATAAAAAAATGTGAGGAGATGGAACGGATTCTTGGTAAGTACACAGAAAGCTTCAATAACAAATAGGCTTGTCTTTGTACTGGGAGCTATACTAACTGGCAAATTACTATAATTGAAGGCAATGATTCTGTCATAATTGGACCTAGCCAGGGGATTAAAGCACTATAAGTGGGGGAAACAAAAACGTTAGTTTGAAGGGATTCTGAAGTTGGAATGAAGCATTTTTACAGAGAACACAAAATGTAATAGTGAGAGTCAGTCACCTTTTGCTTGGGAAGGAGTCCAAAGGTCATTGACAAAGCTTGATTAAAAATATATTTGAGCCAAGGAATATCCGGGTTGTGCATTAGTCCTACTCTGATTAAAGTAGTGGAGATTTCACAAGAAGGAGAACTTTTTAAAAGTAAGACAGACAAGACCTTATAAACTGCTCACTCTTTTTATTGCATTGCTTGGATTAAAAAGGTACTCTGTTTCTTTGGCAGGATACCTGCTGAGGGAAATTAAAAAAGCAGGAATCCCATTACCAGAGGGAGATGTGAATCCAGTAGCTCCCCTGCCCAAACATATCCTGGTTATAATGGTTAGTTTCAGGCACGTATTTAAGTAAATTCAAAACCAACTGTCAACTGCCTGTTTCTTAAAGCATTGAACATTCTACCATCTCATTTGCATTGTATTACTCATGTTTGGGTTTTTTACCGTCTAAAGTCAATTTGTTCAATTATTACAATCTAACAAACATTCATTATTATTAATGCTACTTTAATGCTTCAAGTAATTTAACTATGAATGTTGGATGTAGCCTGTACTGTTATATAAAATGGGGTCTCTGTGTGTCTGCATATAGGAGCAGCTGCAGAGGTTGGAGGTGGAGCTCAGTGAGGTTACCAGGAACAAAGAGAAGCTGCAGAAGAATCTGCTAGAACTGACCGAGTACACCCACATGCTGCGCATCACTCGCAACTTTGCACACCGAAACGCAGAGGTTGGTGGAACACCTCACTGAATCTCATCTGGCGCAATTTACTTTATAAATCACTGGTATTTGGTGCCAGATTTGTTTTTATGCACTTTATTAAATAAACAAGCTGTAACAAAGCTAACTCGCTGTGCTGTAGCTAGCTGTGTTTTGTTTTTGGGGTATGAGTGTGATTATCTCACAGTATAGTACTGACTTTGTGTCCCAGAGGGAACCCATCCAGGTGCAGTATGAGGAGTTTCCATTCCTTGAAAAAGATCCCATGATGGACTACACCAGCATGCAGCGGCTAGGGGCCAAACTAGGGTATGGAAATACATATTTTTTGTTGTATATAAAGGTTTAGTATACTATTACAATTTAGCTATTGCATATGTGATGAAAACAGTCTCCATGTTTTTTGTATGCATAATCAGGTTGTTAGAATGTGTAGGAATTAAACATAACACAAGCATTGACAAAGGAAATAAAACGTGTTTGTTAGTGGACCCCCCGTTCGTTCGTTTTTATTCCATTTCTTTTTTACCCTTCCGCAGTTTTGTCTCTGGGCTCGTTCCACGGGTGAAGATAGAAGCCTTTGAGCGCATGCTGTGGAGAGTGTGCAAGGGTTACACCATTCTCAGCTACTCTGAGATTGATGAGTATCTTGATGACCCGAACACTGTGAGTTTTTTTTTTCCTTTTCATTATGGCCGAAGTATCCTGACACAGAAAGGCTCTTATAAAAGCTAGGGAAGTCAAGATACTGCTGTCACCAACAGGGCAGCCTATAAACCACAACGTTTCCTGTTGCCTTGTATCTGTAGGGTGAGCCAACAAAGAGTGTGGTGTTCCTCATATCTTACTGGGGAGAGCAGATCGGCCAGAAAGTCAAGAAGATCTGTGACTGGTAATTCAAACACACGCCGCTGTGTTATCTGCATACTTGAATTTCAGAGAGAAGTGTTTTTACATCACATTCTTACAGTTCACACAAACACAGCGACAAACATACGAAATGTTTAGCTGCTGTTTTGTGACGCCCTGTATTCCTTATTGTCCCCCAGCTACCACTGTCACCTTTATCCATACCCCAACAGCAATGAGGAGAGGAACGACGTGGTGGAAGGACTTAGGACCCGCATACAGGACCTGCATACGGTAGGCAAACCACTGGGTGGGAGAAGGCCTTGCTCGGTGTCTAGAAGCGTGAATTAATCATCAACGTTATACCTTTTTAGATGACCATTTACTAAGTTTGTTTTATGTTGTTTTTGTTCTGCTCCTTAACTAACAGCGGACTCTGTCTCTGACTCTGTCTTTTTCCACTTTCCAAAAAGTCACTTGCCAGTTGAGATTTTACCTGCTTAGATTTTAAAGTGAGCCGTTTGTCTACAAATAATAGCTTTGGCTGGTTTAAGAAATGTACTGAGAAATAGTATTATTTTAATATCGGAGAAAAAAAAAACAGAAACAAAAGCGCTTTGCTTTTGGAAGGCAGATTTTCATGAGCTCAGCCAGTAAAATACTGTTTTGGGCATCAGCTCTCTATTGTGTTGAGTAACTGGAATGGCTCGACTGACTGTAAGAACACTGGTCTAGGAAGTCCTTTTCATGGCTTTATCCCTGACTTGAAAAGGCATTACATTTTAACCTCTGTTTCTAGCTAGCACATGATCACCATGAGGCCTCAGCTGAGCACATGCTTGCTCTTTCCCTTTGCTCTCTTCTCTCACGCTCACACACTCGGTTCCTTTCTCCTCTCTCCCTCCCAAGAATAAAACCATTCATCCTGTCAGCAAAATTGGGTCTCAATTCCCCAGTTGTACTATATCAGTCTCTTTCTATTATGAGCTTCTGAGATTCCAGTCTCCAGGCTGAGGCTTTGTCTGTCTCCAGGTGCTTCAGCGGACGGAGGACTACCTCAGACAGGTCCTCAACAAGGCCTCCGAGTCCATCTACACATGGGTGATCCAAGTGAAGAAGATGAAGGCCATCTACCACATCCTCAACCTCTGCAGCTTTGACGTCACCAACAAGTGCCTCATTGCTGAGGTCTGGTGCCCTGTCAACAACCTGTCCACCCTGCGGAGGGCGCTAGAGGAGGGCTCAGTAAGTGGCATCTGTGTGTGGAACTGGATTTACTGACTCCCATTTTCCATTCCATTCCAAATCAGACTGTGTGGGACCTTAGTTTTAGCCTGGAAAACCACTGGCCGTTTCGCTTTTCTTCACTGCATTGAGAAACACAATGTTATCACGTGATCTGACTGGTTCAATTAGGTTACCTCAGTATAGCTAATCAGGGGAAATGCCACTGGCCCTATGTTTTATTACATTACTGCTGATCCTTTTAAGAGTTAACCCGTACACGTATGTCCTAGCGGAAACTGTTCATGTAAGACAGACATTTATTAATGCATTTGACAGTATGTTTGGTGTCAGAAGTGGCCTTTGTTGTCTGCAATGCAAACACAACGGCCGTCATATTTTGTTTTTCCTCAGCGAAAGAGCGGCGCCACAGTGCCTTCTTTTGTCAACCGTATACCGAGTAACGACACTCCTCCCACCCTTGTGAGAACCAACAAGTTCACCTCAGGTTTCCAGAACATTGTGGAGGCCTATGGAGTGGGCAACTACAGAGAGGTTAACCCAGGTAAGGCCACGCTCTTTTCCCTGTGAGTGGTCCAACTGGTCTGTTTGCAATGGGTGCTTACTGTACACAGCCACCGGTGTTAGGCCTTCTTTCCAAGAATATCGTCTTTGTTTTGTGTTTTCCAGCTCCTTACACCATCATCACCTTTCCCTTCCTGTTTGCTGTGATGTTTGGGGACCTGGGCCACGGTGTGATCATGGCACTGTTTGCTGCCTGGATGGTGCTGTCGGAGAACAATCGCAAACTGAAACAATCTAGGAATGAGGTGAGAGGGCCCGGGTTATTTTTTTCTGCAGTTTTTAGCTACACAGATACGTTTGGGGCGGGGGAATTATTAAGTGCCCGTTGCTTTGCTCAGTGACGTGTGTTTGTGCACTCAGTTCTTGAACACGTTCTTCGAAGGCCGCTACATCATCCTGATGATGGGCCTGTTCTCCGTCTACACCGGCCTCATCTACAACGACTGCTTCTCCAAGTCCCTCAACATCTTTGGGTCGGGTTGGAGCGTCCGCGCCATGTATAAAGAGGGGGTGTGGACGTGAGTTGTGGATCCCTTTCACTTGGTAGAGAAAGGCCTGTGTAAATGGTCAAACGTAGACCACTATCATCAATGTCCTCAATGTCTTGACAGCCTATTTGAGTGGCAGGGCTTTTCTGATTTTCACTTTTGAAAATGCAAAGTAATACTCAGCGCTTTAGCTGGTCATAGACATTATATGAATCGGGTTATGATGCATACTAGTGACACCAACTGATAGCATGCTGTTGATTTTGTCTTAAGGGATGCAGTGGTGGCTTCGAATAAAATACTCACCCTAGATCCAAATGTGACGGGGGTTTTCACTGGACCATATCCTTTCGGAATTGACCCGGTGAGTTTCTATGGAGAGGTCATGCTTAAAGTAAAAAAAGAAACGACATGAATTCATTTCTATATGGCCAACCATATCGTAACCTTACTGATTCTTGTCATCTCTGCTGTGTAGATTTGGAACCTGGCAAACAACCGCCTCACGTTTCTGAACTCGTATAAAATGAAGATGTCAGTGATCCTGGGTATCATTCACATGAGCTTTGGGGTCATCCTCGGCGTCTTCAACCACTTGTAAGTATTTGCTATCTTTCTATTTTCAAAGTTGTTTCTAAGTTGTTCATTTCCGTGTGTTGCTATCGAGTCCGAATCGATTTATCGACCCGCTCTCTGTGCGTCCCCAGGCACTTTAGGAAGAAGTACAACCTCTACTTAGTGTTTCTCCCGGAGCTCCTGTTCCTGCTCTGTCTGTTTGGGTACCTGGTGTTCATGATCTTATACAAGTGGCTGGCCTTCTCTGCTCACACGTCCAGAGAGGCCCCCAGCATCCTCATCCACTTCATCAACATGTTCCTCATGCAGGGCGACGGGCTGCAGCCTCTCTACCCAGGACAGGTGAGGCAGTAGGGAGGTGCATGGCAAGGGCGTTTGCAAATTAGAACCATGCTTGAGACATGAAGTGCATAAATATGTTCTTCCCCTACGGCAGTGGTTCCCAACCCAGTCCTCAAATTCAAATTCCTGGCATGGCTGGGGGTACTTGAGGACTGGATTGGAATCCACAGCTGTATGGCTTGCTGGCAGCTGTTTGTCTTGGTTACAGGGAAATGTGTGCGTTTTGAAAATATAGTGTTGGTTTTATCTTGCCCCCGCTCCAGGTCGGTCTGCAAGTGTTCCTGGTGGTCATAGCTGTGCTCTCTGTACCTGTCCTCCTGCTAGGGAAACCAGTTTACCTCTACTGGCTTCACAACGGAAGAAACCGCCTTGGAATGTACAGGGTGAGGCTCATTTTCCTTTTTACTCGTCCGTTTAAAAAAAAAAAAAAATGTAGAAATGTGTTTTCAGTTGAAAAAGTAACTAGTACAATTGTCTCTGATTTTCTCTCGGTTCAGGGTTATGAGCGCATACGCCGTAGCAGTGAGGAGGAGATGTCCCTCCTGAGGGCGGAGGACATGGAGGAAGGCAGTAGTCACAGTGACCTCTCCACCAGCAGAGAGCATCAGAAAGAAGAGGTATAGGTGATATTTTTTTCCTCTATATTGTTGTCCTTGTGAAGGGGTTTTAATGTAGTGCTAAAGATAACTGTTCCATAATAATAATAATAATACTAGGTCTAATGATTTTTGCTGTTTTGACAGTTTGACTTTGGAGATGAGTTCTTGCACCAGTCCATTCACACTATAGAGTACTGCCTAGGCTGCATCTCCAACACTGCCTCCTACCTCAGGCTTTGGGCTCTAAGTTTAGCACACGCCCGTGAGTGACTACACACTGCAGTGACCGACATATTTTTTAATTATTTTTTATTTATTAATTTGGATAGCAGCACGCTACTGTCTTGACTGTGTGTGTGTGTGTGTGTGTGTGTGTGTGTGTGTGTGTGTGTTTCCCCTGCTGCCCCAGAGCTGTCAGAAGTGCTGTGGTCCATGGTGATGCGTGTGGGGCTGCGGATGGACACCAGCCTGGGGATTCTGTTCCTGGTGCCGGTGTTTGGCGTGTTTGCTGTTCTCACTGTGTCCATCCTGCTGGTGATGGAGGGACTGTCTGCTTTCCTTCACGCCCTCCGACTGCACTGGTAATTAGCTATACAGTCAGACCATGCTTGTTTTAAAACAGATTGTATTAGAATGCACACAGTATCAATCAACGGTTGTATTTGATCACGGTTACCAAATGCCATTCATTCACTGCAGTAAAATTGTTCAAACCGAGTCCTGTCGCTGAAATACAGGAAAGAAAAATGTTTTAATGGTGTGGGAGCCAAACAACTATGTTGCCACAAGAGGCACTGTTATACAAAACTGGGGATTGGGGATTTAAGAAAAGAATATGCAAAATGTGTTTAGTTACTCAATGTTTCCTGTTTTGTCTCTACAGGGTAGAGTTCCAGAACAAGTTCTACTGTGGAACTGGAATCAAGTTTATTCCTTTTGCCTTCTCCCTCCTTCCCTCTAGCTTTGAAAATGATGGCTTGCTGTAAATAGGATACATAGATTTTTTTTAGAAGCAAAAATCCCAAATTATGCCAGTAAGGTTTAGTGATTTTTAAATAACGTTGATGTTCCTGATGTCTCATTTTGTACAGTTTATTTGCTACGATATGTTGCACTGATTGCCTTACAGAAATACAACCAAACGCCAGCGTATCATGCTCTATTTTCGTTGTGTATTAGACATTTTGGGTATCGGAAATCATTACAAAGAAATCAGCATTTCTGACTGTTCAGCATGACTATTCAGGCTTTTGGAGAAAAAAATTGATGGGATGTGTAAATATTTTTATAAAAGGATATTTAGATTTTTTTAAAACAAAGTGTATCAAATGAAGTGAAGCGGAGTTGCCCTTTCTGTGATGCGCTTTCTTGCTGACAAAATGTTCACACGTGTTGCCTATGCCGCATTGCGGAAGACTCCTGAACAGCACATTCCACAAAAGTCAAGGCTTTCATTTAAAGTCGGAGTTCTGATAAGACCTTCAATTTGGATAAGGAGTTGAGGGATACAATTGCTGATTGTCACCAAATTGCTTGGTGGTCTGACTGCATGTCGCCCCCAATAAAGAGAATGTAGTACATTTTCACACTAGGCCTTTGTGTTTTATGTGGAATATGTCATGTCTTTACAAATCTGCCCAAAGAAGTTTGTCATGATTGGGTTTTGATCATTACATATCAATAAACATTAAGGAGAGCATTTAAACTAAATCACATTAGACATCATCATCATCATCTTCATCCACTTTGTCCGGACATCACATTAGACAGCGTTTTGTTAAAGTACATGGTATGGTAAGTCGTTTGACTGCCAAGGATCTTCACTGAAATAGAAATCTCTTTTTTTTTTATGGTTGATAAATTAATGTCTAATAAGGTCCTTTTTTGTTTGTTGGTGGTGTATGGGTTTAACCAGAATTGTTTTTTAATTTAACACTCCAGGCTACTTGTGCTGATACATTACTTGTTTTTGGCTTTGCTTATGTTTGTTTTTAATATCTGGACAATGTTAATAAACTTGATTGAATGACAAAAACGTTACTGTTGGCAGTTACTAGTGCCCAGTATTAAGTAAATGACGGTGGTAGAGTATGATGCAATGGATACAAATTTGGATGCACTTGCCTAGAATGGCCAAATGCCTCATCCAGATGCGGTCATAGCTGAGAGGAGCGCATGCGTCTTAAAATGCCAAAGAAACTCCGGGAAGTTGACACATGTTACTATAGTAACGCAATTAAGCCGTTGCAAAGTGAGAAGTCTTGGGTTAAGCTTGTCAATGTAAACACTTTAATCGTTGTCAACAAACTACCAGAAACTTTAGCTTAATAAATTATAATCGGTGATGTATAATTGTATTGCCTTCTAGAGAAAAAAATAAGGAAGAAATGCCACACGACGATTTAAGAGTAGAGTGGATCCGAAATCGCGTGTGTTCCTCATTCTATCTTCCAGAGGCCGGTTGTTTTGAAAAGTTGTTAAGTCGAAAAGATGGGGAGGAAGAACAAAAAATTATAAATTTTCTTAACACCGTAACTAAGGAAGAGGCAGCTTCAGCTTTGCTGTTTTTCAAGTGCGTCAGAGAAGAGGAGATTGAAACTGAAATTCCAATTGGTAAGAATATAATAATAATACCTGAGGTAGCCAAATTGATACCACGTCAAACTTGAATTAACGCTAAGTTGGCAAGCTAACGTTGTCGTTAGCTAGCTGACACAGGTGAGAAGTCACGCACACCAACCATCCCAGAGCATGCAGACACTTGTCTTGACGTTACATTTTCACTCCTGTGTTTTATGAAAATCTTGCCAAACTCGCTGAAGATGAAGATGACGGGAAATTGTCTTCCAACCCATCTGGTGAAACGCCAGGCACTGAAAATGAAAAGTCACCTGGAGAAAGTGAGAGTAGTTATACTATAATTTATCGTGTCTATATAACGTCACCCAATTCATTCCCATTAATTGGACTTCGTCGATATGTTTTCTCTCTTATTTCATCCCAGAAAAGAAGAAGCGGAGAGATTCTGACACCCACGGAAGAGACTCTCTTCATTCAGCAGAAGACACGCAAATCCAAGAGCATACCTCAGACTCGGAGGATAAACACGAGATTGCTCTCACTGTAAGTTTTGAGTCACTCAACTGCCATAAATACTCAAATGGATGGGTATGAAATGTTAAACATTATTTGTGCAATTTTGATTATAAACGTATCCCCTATTAACTTTATAAATTATGTTGGTCTTGAAAATGAAGCACTGATGTACATTGTAATTGAAATACTTTGTAATGTATTCACAGTTGACTTGTAAACACTAACTATGAGGACATGTTTACCTTCCCAGAGAATTGAGATTCGAGTTGTGTACCATGTCGAACTTCATGTAGCAATCAACATTGTCCCAGAGCAGTTCATGAAATCCAACATTCTGTACTTTCTTAGAAACACCAAAGGTGGGTGGCACATGGACAAATTGACACATCAAGCATACGTTTCCACCGTCTTCTCAGTTTGTATAGATTACTTTTGCATTCTGTTTTCTGTGTATCTATTTCAGAGACTATTTCTGAGCCTGTTGATATGAATGAGGCGAATAATCTTATGCCCAAACTCTTGGAGATTGGCATGCTGAATGGACACTCCCTGCTAATGCTGAGGGACATACTCAATCATGTGTGTTTAAAACAATCCATCGTTCGAAATACCTTGTGGGATAATTATCAGTATTTTCTCATACGTTTGCGCAAACTGATGATGGTAACCCTTGTTCTGTCGTCTCAGGTGTACATCCCTATGCTCTCCGTCAACCAGCTGAAGATTACTGATGGAGGCTACCAGCAGGAGGCAGTAGACCCTCAGGATAAAGAAGCAAGTGGTGACGGACAGGAGGACGTGGATGAGAGGCCAGTGGAGTCTAGAGGGGTGCTCATGATTCGGGATGAGTTGCTCAATGCCACTCACAAATATCTGGGCCATATCGACAGGACTCTTCAACAACTAGAGGGTGTGTTTTTGTTTTTTTATTTTGTGACACCGACGTCAATGAAAGAATAAAAGAATCAGAAAAAGACAGCGTTGAAAAAAGAAACAAAAAAAACACTAGTAACCAATATAAATGAAGGCCAAGATTTAAAATGCATGATTAGAAGATTACTATAGTGACACAGCTGTGCATTTAAGGTGAGATAAAGCTGCACATCCCTGAGCTGGATCTAACGGCCGAGGTGGAAGCGTTGAGGGCCAATACTGAGGTGGTGGAGAAGCTGGAACGGTGCGTGATGAACTGGCAGGCACAGATCACCATAGTTATTGAGGAGCAGCAGAAGAAGAAGCCTCAGGTGGATACAAAGCCCATTCCTCTTTACTATATTGAACTGTAAGATGTGTAGATGGTTGTTTCAAATGGCGTGATGCAGCGATGCCTCTCAGACAATATTTTTTTATCTCAGCATCAGCCTTTTAATTCCCTTTTTATCTTTATCAGGTCCCGGGCCCAATGGCGGAAATCGATTTCTGGAGGGAGCGCACTGCGATCCTGAGTGCCCTGAATGAGCAGCTCAAACTGCCAGTGGTGAAGAAAATCCTGGAAGTGATGAACAAGGCCGACCCGGTCACTGTCCAGAACCTGGATCTGTCTGTCCACGAGCTCAGCAAATACCACGTGGAGTCTGTGGAGAACGTGCGCTTCCTCAGCACATTGGAGCGACACTTTAAGGTAGGCTTAGCGCGCTCTTTAGGAGACGTCTTTGTCTCACAAAGCCAACCATCGATACAGTGTCCTGTCACTGTGCTCTGGAGCAGTATGAAGTGTACTGAACGGATTGGCACTCCTCCCATATCCTCAAGTATACAACGTTGAAATATGTAATCTGCTGTAGAACCTGGCAACAGGAGCAGACTTTGGTGTAATCCTGGACACCATCCCTCTGATGATGAATGGCCTTAGAATGGTGTGGATCATCTCCAGCCACTACAACAAAGATGAGCGCATGGTTCCCCTCATGGAGCGCATCGCCTGGGAGCTGTCAGAACGCGTGGCTCGGGTGGTCAACGTCCGTGTGCTCTTTAAGTGAGCACTCCCTTCCTCTGTCGTTTCCACGCTCGTTGGTTCAAAAATGTGTCCCACTCAAACACAAAGGTTTAACAGCTAACCATTTTGCCATTCATCTTATTTTCAACTGGCATTTTGGCAGATGCTCAGCGGGTGCGTACTTTTAACTATGTCATGTGCTGTGTCATGCCTAGAGACAAGAGGGAAGTGGCCAAAGCCAAAGCCCAGGATGGTAAGCAGGTGCTTGACCAATGGAAAGACTGCTACTTTGAGGTGCGGGCCAAAATTGAGACGACCGGCAGAGACCCCCGCTGGGAGTTTGACAGGAAGAAGCTGTTTGAGAAGACGGATTACATGGCCTCCATTTGTCAGGACCTCTACAACGTCCTGCAGGTCAGCTCCGCTTACCTAACGAACACATAGAACATGAACAGTATCTCTCATAAAGACCAAATAGTTTTTCTGGTATTTAAATAGAAGGCGAAAAAAATCTGTCTGTTGATGTTGTTCCTGAATGTATGTTTTGGTATATGCATATAAACACAAATGTTCACGTGACAAAGTAAATCATTAACTGAATATTTATTACTTCAGATTTTAGAGGAGTTTTACAACATATTTGGTCCAGAGCTGAAAGCCGTGACTGGGGATCCTAAGCGCATTGACGACGTCCTGCACTGGGTGGACAGCCTGGTGGTGCCCATCGAGGAGCTCAGCTTTGACCCCTTCAACATCCGCAAGATGGCCAGCTGGCGCATGGTCATGCAGGACTTCAAGGCTAAGGTTCAGGTGAGTCCCTCTCTTCCCCCCGGTAGCCGTTTTAATGAGGCGTCTGTGAGGAACCCGCTCACCCCACTGCGACGCGGTCCTCTCAGGCTATCGAAGGCGAGGCCATCAACTTCATCGACCAGTCTTTCAAGACGCTGCGCTCCGCGACCGCAGCCTTCGACATGCTGCTGAAGTTCAAACACATTCGCTCCCGAGAAGCCATCAACAACCAGATGATGAAGAAGTTCAACGACATCCTGGCTCAGTACTGCAAAGAGGTACTCGTTTGAACAGGAGCGAGACATTCATATCTATAGTCAAATGACATGTGTCGCACCCAGACCAGTTACTGTTGTTTTATGTCTACAATTGTTCGTCAGCTAAACTACTGGATCATATTGATATTCATCATGTTTTCATTCATTCTTTGTATTGCAGGTTGACATAATTGACAGGATCTTTGTGAAGCACATGTGCAACCCTCCGCTGAATAAGAACCAGCCTCCGGTGGCAGGGGCCATCTACTGGGAGCGCTCTCTCTTCCACCGCATCAAACACACCATCATCCGCTTCCTGGAGGTGCAGGAGATGCTGGAGAGTGAACAGGGCAAACTGGTAAGAACTGGTATTGCTTACTAATGGGGACAGCACTTAACAATAGTCTATTTTATATATGTACCAACTTCCTATATTTAATCTATTGTTTGTATGATTTTGAAATGCACAACGTTTTATAACATTTGTTTTTGAAAGGGCCCTTTATAAATAAAGTGTGCGTTATTCAATTACTTGACATAAACATGCACTGTCTCTTCTTGTCTCAGGCCAAGGCCAAGTACCTGGGGGTGGGGATGCGTATGAAGGACTACGAGGTGAAGAAGTACGAGCACTGGAGGGAGGAGACGGAGCACACGCTGCCTCTGCTGATGAAGAGGACCCTGCTGGTCATGGTCAACAGCTCGGGGCTGGTGATCGGGGAGCAGCCCTTGACGGACGTGGTCAGCACTCTCACCTCCACCAGTCGTCACGATCAGAGTCTAGACCTCTTTCGTCCCCATCCAGTGCTATGATCTTTTCACGTGATGCAGTTGTCATTGCGTTTTCTCTCTCCCTCTGTTTTTCTTCTTCAAGACTGGTCCAGCTACCGAACGGGACTTGGACAGGAGTGTGCGTTACACGGTCAACTTTGCCCCAGAACTCAAGGAGATCATTTCCGAGACGATCAACCTGGAGCAACTGGGCTACTCCGTGCCGGAACTAGCTCGGAACGTGGCCCTGCAGGAGAACAAATTTCTCAGGTAATTGTAATATTCCCTCCTAGCTATTACAAAAAAACAACAACTCACAGTCTATTTCTCTAGAGTGCAAACAGCCTGTTGTGTTTCTAAACGTGGATACTAGGTACGTGGACGGTCTGAAGAATGTGGTGAACCGCTACCATGCTCTGATGGACAGCCTCAACGACGCAGAGTTCTTCCTGTTGGCTGAGCAGATTCGAGAGCTGAGGAGGGTGTTGCGGGCTGGCTGCAAGAGACTCAACTGGAACGCCCTGGGTCAATACCCACACACACACACACACACACACACACACACTTTAACGTCGTCTAATTGAATGTCTTGTTCCTTTTACTCTGGTCTTGTGTCTAATTACATGTGTTTATATGGTTTTAGGAATCTCTGAATTTATCAACCGAGGAACCCAGGCCACATCAAAGTTCGAATCGCTTGTGAACCAGATTCAGAAAAACGAAAGAGACATCGATGCCAAGTTGCAATCCATGGAAACCGCTAACTTGTTCAAGTTCCCACAACCTGATCCATCGGGTGACTTGCCAGGTAAAATGTTGCTGCAGCAGATAACATTTCGAGACCGCATTTTAGCTGTCCTTCAAAGAAGTCCCGCAACTACAAACTTTTCAAATATGTCCGTTTATACAGTTTAAATATGTCTTTTAAATGTTGTTATTTTTAGGCGTAAAAGAATTTTGTGACCTGATTGAGCGTGAGCGAGCCAAGGACATGAATCTGCTGAGTAGGAAATACTCGGCCATTGCTCCTCTTCTCACCAAGATGGAGAGCCTGATCATGCAGACCAACAGTGGTAAGGCCAAGCGTATGGCCCACTACTACGCCCACTGGGAGCGCAAGGTGTTCGACTCCCTCACCAAGATGGTGATCAGGTGAGGACAGAAATACACACTAACTAATAATAGTGATAATAAAATAACCCATGTTGACATTGAGCAACATTGTTAAGTAAAGTGGAGTCTAATGAATAAAGCTAAAGTTGGTATGGTTACATTTTGCATTACATGCAATATGCACACACACACATACACACACACACATTGCATGGGAACGGCAATGATGTATAAAGAAGGAAACAGTTTGTCCGGTATGTTTTTTGACATCTCACCTTTTTTATTTCTTGAAGAAATATCCAGACGTTCAACACAGCCTTGATGGGCAACACGGCTTTGTTCCAAATTGAAACCATCCTCTCTGCCCCGGAGATATTGCTGCATCCCAAAAGCAACGAAGTGTACAAGCTGATCATGCAGTGTATGAGAGACTGTGTGGAGACTACCAAGGTGAGATCCCTCTCATATTTACGAATGAAAAAAAACTAACTTTCGTGTTGAGGGTGACTGCGTGAAGTGACTGCCACTTCTTTCTCTCTTTTATTTATGTATATTTTTAACATAAATATAGAATATTTCACGTTGATTTAATATCCCTACTAGCGTTTTGTGCGTTGGATGCACGGCACCTGCATCGAGTGCCCCCCGCAGCGCGTGGACGGCGAGAACGAGTGGGTGGTGTTCAGCTTCCACAGCGAGGTGTGCCAGCAGCCGCAGGTCAACGAGCGCGCCATGGCCGTCTCCCTCAACCTCCAGCGGCTCCTGGGCTCCGTGGGCCGCTACCTCAACCGCTGGAAGCGCTACCGGCCCCTCTGGAAGCTGGACAAGGGCATCGTCATGGAGAAGTTTGCGGCCAAGAGGCCGTCCTACGTCATGTACGACGAGAAGCTGCAGTTCTATGCCCGCGTCAACCAGGAGGTGGCGCAGCAGCCCCTGGTGAAGGACGAGCACATCGTGCGGCTGAACCTGGGGCCCCTGGCCCACACCGTGCAGGAGAACGCCCAGGCCTGGGTCAACTCCCTGGGCAGGCTGCTCAACGAGTCGGCCAGAGAGGACCTCTTCAGCCTGAGGGATAAACTCACGGTATAGCCAGGGCAGCATTCCATGTTAACGTGTTAGGTTAGGTATTAAGCGACGGCAAACATTTCCATCCTGTCCTGTAGATCTGAGACCCCCGTGTGTTTGTCCATAGCAACTGTCGGAAAACCTGAAGCGCAGTCCCAACACCCTAGACGACCTGAAGTTTGTCCTGGGAACCATCTCGGACATCCGCAACATGTCTCTCAAAGTGCAGCTGAGGTTCACTGACATTCAGGAGCGATACAGGACCCTTGGCATGTATAAAGTGGCGGTAAGGCCTCACACATTTCCAATGGGGCAAAAGGCGCAAGAATGTTTTTTTTTTTTTTTTTGTCTTTGTTCACTGAATAGTTGAACAACGAAAATTCTATTGAATTCTTTTAAGCAGTCTTCCGTGAATGTGCCTGTTTTTAAACTGTGTTTCCGCCCCGGTGTGTGAAGGTTATGGAGGAGGAGCTGAAGCTGGCGGCCAGTATCGGCCAGCAGTGGAGTGACCTGTTCCAAGAGTCCAGGCTAGTGGACCGCAGCCTGGGCCGCGTCAAAAAGACATTCACTGAGGTGGGCCAGCGACCTCGTAATAAGCCACACTGGAATCATACCTTCACAGCCATTTGTATGGCCCCTGTCAGCGACAACATTTCCCTGACATTTTGTCTGTCTCACAGATCACCAAGGAGCAGATAGTCCATTACAAGCAGGGGCTGTCCATCTTTGCAGAGAGCTTCAATATGCATGGGCCTGGAGCTGTAGGAGATGACCTGGAGAAAGGTACCGCTTTGTTCTCCTCGCTGGGACGATGGCGTGCCATGTACGTCTCACCACTTCAATACATGTTGTTTTTATTTGGCGCCTGGCAGCTTTGTTTCCCCTTGCTGCTTTTAGGAGTTGCTGTCATGGCAGCCTACGAGGTGCAGCTTGCCGGTATCGAGTCAGGGAGGCAAGAGCTGGCCAATGCTGAGAAGCTGTTCGACCTGCCAATCACCATGTACCCGGAGCTGGTCAGCGTGCAGAAAGAGATGAAGGGACTGAGACAGATCTACGAGATCTACAAAGGCCAGAAGGTCAGGACCTTACAGTCTCTTAATCATCTCTCCCTCAGTCTCGTTCTCTCTCCATTGCTGTCTCTCTTCTCTCTCTAATGCGCTCTCCTCTCAATCTCTTTCTCTCTCTTTTGTGATTCTAACGGGCGTGTCATGTGTCCCAGGCTGCTAAGACGGAGTGGTCCCAGACGCTGTGGGTGAACCTGAACATCCAGGTGCTCCAGGAGGGCATCGAGGGCTTCGTGAAGGGCCTAAGGAAGCTGCCCAAAGAAGTGCGGGCTCTGCCTGTGGCCTTCTTCCTCGACGCACGCATGAAGGAGTTCAAAGAGTCCCTGCCCCTGCTGCTGGACCTGAAGAACGAGGCCCTCCGAGAGAGGTGGGCCTACGGAGAGATACTACTTCATAATCCCACTATCTACACACACAGGGATTCAAGCAGACTTGTAGCCTTTTTGTGTGGTACTGTCCTACAGTATGTCCTTGAGTGATGTTGTTTTGTGTGCGTGTGTTTTTAATTCCCCTCAGACACTGGAGGGACTTGATGGAAAGGACAGGCACCAGCTTTGAGATGAATCTGGAGACGTTCACTCTGGAGAACATGTTTGCCATGCAGCTGCACAAGTATGGCTCTGTCATTGGGGATATTGTCACGTCAGCAGTCAAAGAACTCAGTATTGAGAAGGTAAGATTTTTTAGTTGGATTGCTCAGTTGTGTTAGATTTTAGACACACTGTGTCAATCACTTGGCCTGCCAACCAGCGCTAAGCATGTTTAAGTTGCACTGATAGGATGACATGTGTAAGATGACCAGCATACTTTGGTTTAAAACTCTGCGTGTGGTGCTAAAAAGGTGCGCTTATAGCGCTTTGTTCTTAGCGTTAATGTAACTGTGTAAGGCCATTGCCTAAACTCCTGAAGGGAACTCCCTAAAGGGCGGAGATCAACCAAAAACATCAGCATACACAAAAATGATTAGGAAAAAAATACTGGGTCTGTTACTGAATGAACCTCGCCTACTTCATCGTCTGCGTGTGCGTGTGTCCAGGGAGTGAAGGAGGTGGTGGAGACCTGGGAGAACATGAAGTTCACCGTGCAGCGCTACTTCAAAGGCACCCAGGAGCGCGGCTCTGTGCTGGGCGCGGTGGACGAGATCCTGCAGAGCCTGGACGACAACGCCATGAACCTGCAGAGCATGGCGGGCAGCCGCTTCGTGGGGCCCTTCCTGGCCACCGTCCAGCTGTGGGAGAAGAGCCTGTCCCTCATCAGCGAGGTCATCGAGGTACGCTCGCTCGCGCCTTAGTTGCTCCTCCCAGTGGTCCCCATCCTTTTTTAATAAAGAGCACCGATGTTATTGGCTATGTGACTAACTGCGATCGATGGTCAGGTCTGGATGCTGGTGCAGCGCAAGTGGATGTATCTGGAGAGCATCTTCATCGGTGGGGACATCCGCTCCCAGCTACCCGAGGAGGCCAAGAAGTTTGACAACATAGACAAAGTTTTCAAAAAGGCGAGCGTTAATATCATATTGCAAATATGATGATACTAGTTCAAATATGACATTGCTTCCCTAATGCTACTACTACTTCTACTACTACTACTACTAATGTTGTATGTATTATGTGTTATTTTTTGGTCCTCAGATAATGACGGACACAGTGAAGGACGCGGGCATCAAGCGCTGCTGCCTGGTGCCCAACCGGCTCAGTGAGCTACAGGGCCTGAGCGACGGGCTGGAGAGGTGCCAGAAGAGCCTCAACGACTACCTGGACTCCAAGAGGAACGCCTTCCCGCGCTTCTTCTTCATCTCCGACGACGAGCTGCTCAGTATCCTGGGCAGCAGTGACCCCAGCTGCGTCCAGGAGCACATCATCAAGGTAACGGCGCTCAGACGAGGGGACATCAGGAGACACTGTATCAAGCCGGTCATGGGTTTCTATGGGGAGAGTTTATTTTTGCGTTAGCATGGACATTATTTCGGACGTTTGCCATGAGGAACATATCCTGTGTCTAGCTTAGCCTCGCTGAACTTGTGAACCTCTTGTTTGTCCCACCCAGATGTACGACAACATATCCGCGCTGCGCTTTGACGTGGGGGGCAACGGGGAGACGGTGGCCGGGGCCCTGGTGTCCGCCGAGGGGGAGGTGATGAACCTGAAGCAGCCCATCCCGGCTGAGGGCCGAGTGGAGGAGTGGATGACCGGAGTCCTGCTGGAGATGAGGAAGACCAACAGGCTCATCACCAAGGAGGCCATCTTCCGCTACTGCGAAGACAGGGGCAGGTGGGGGGGGTCTGCCTTTGTGTTGGCGTGTCTGTTTGTTTGTGTGTGTGTGTTTGTGAGTGAAAATATCCCGTGCTGTGATGATGTACTAAAGCAATGTCCTCCTGCGGTGGCCCTCAGGATAGACTGGATGCTGCTGTACCAGGGCATGGTGGTGCTGGCGGGGAACCAGGTGTGGTGGACCTGGGAGGTGGAGGACATCTTTAACAAGGTCAAGAAGGGAGACAAGCAGGCCCTCAAGTTCTACGCCAAGAAAATGCACCACCAGATCGACGAGCTGGTCACGCGCATCACCCAGCCCATGAAGAAAAACGACCGGCGCAAAATCAACACCGTTCTTATCATTGATGTCCATGCCAGGGATATTGTTGACATATTTGTCAGGGACAGGTACTGCATTTGGTCAATGTGTTCACTCTGGGTAATGATGGCAAAAAGTTCCTAAAAGTGATCCGATATGGGCCTTAAATAACCTTAAACACACTCGATGACCCTTTTGAATCCATATTTTTGTTTGTCGGTTTGAACTACAATGTTGACGTTGAGCCTCGTCGTTGTTTGTTTGCGTGTCCCTGCAGCATCATGGACGCGCGGGAGTTTGAGTGGGAGAGCCAGCTGAGGTTCTACTGGGACAGGGAGCCCGACGACCTGTTTGTGCGCCAGTGCAGCGCCGCGTTCTCCTACGGCTACGAGTACATGGGGCTGAACGGGCGCCTGGTCATCACCCCGCTGACCGACCGCATTTACCTCACCCTCACACAGGTAGCTCACGGTCCCCCAAAACACCAACACGAATCCATTTTACAGGTCTAAAAACAAATGAATGGAACGCGGGGAACATACCCCCTCATAATATATTGTAAATGAAGAATACCAACTTTGACATGGTTGATCCGTCTGTTTTGAACGATCTCAGGCCCTGTCCATGTACCTGGGAGGAGCCCCCGCTGGCCCGGCCGGCACAGGGAAGACGGAGTCCACTAAAGACCTGGCCAAAGCCCTGGGGCTGCTCTGTGTCGTCACAAACTGTGGAGAGGGCATGGACTACATGGTGAGACACTGCATAAATACACACTGTCGCTAACACAGCCCTAGTCCTTAGGCTATTTTAGGATGCAGCTATTGTTGCTTTCGTGTTATTTTTTCCCCTGCTTTTCTAGCCCACTCATCTTTGAATCCCTTCCTTGTTTCTGTGTGCAGGCAGTGGGGAAGATCTTCTCCGGCTTGGCCCAGTGTGGAGCTTGGGGCTGCTTCGACGAGTTCAACCGCATCGACGCCTCTGTGCTGTCTGTCATCTCTTCCCAGATCCAGACCCTCCGCAACGCCCTCATCCTGCACCTCAAGAGGTTCCATGTGAGTCGGGTTATCTCGTCCCCTCCACCGGATACTGTCAAGACCTGCAAATGTCAAAATGCATTTGATTTCATTCCCTCAGTATATTTTAGAGGGACAATCTATTTTATTATTTATTTATTTGAAAAGTATTAAAAACAAAATCACAATGTATATGACCTGTGGAGCTTGGCGATTGCTCTCACTCCATAACCCTTTGTGCTGGTACCAGTTTGAGGGCCAGGAGATCAGCATGGACGAACGCATGGGGATCTTCATCACCATGAACCCGGGCTATGCGGGGCGAACAGAGCTACCCGAGTCTGTCAAAGCCCTCTTCAGACCCGTGGTGGTCATCGTGCCTGACCTGCAGCAGATCTGTGAGATTATGCTGTTCTCCGAGGGCTTCCTCATGGCCAAGGTCCGACACACACACACACACACACACACACACACACACACACACACACACACACACACACACACACACACACACACACACGCATTGTTAGTCTTGTGGTGACAGTTGCTTCTATTGCTATATCTGTTTTTCTTCTTCAATCTAGACGCTGGCTAAGAAGATGACTGTGCTGTACAAGCTTGCTCGGGAGCAGCTGTCCAAGCAGTTCCACTATGACTTTGGCCTGCGGGCTCTTAAATCCGTGTTGGTGATGGCGGGAGAACTGAAAAGAGGCTCTCCAGACCTCCAAGAGGTACACACCCAAAGGCATTTCTGGAAACTCACCTTTCACCCTGTTGTTTCAGTTTAGCGAGAAACAGAGAAATTATTATGTGTGGCTGGATTTAAGTAATAGTACGTCCTTAGTTCTTTGGAAATGGTTGTTGTCACAGACCTTCCAGTGTGCCATTTGGATCTATTCTGATATGGCCTGTTTTTTCTCCTTTACTTTAACCTAAACTCTTCTGCTCTTCAATCTCTGTTTTCTTTCTCTGTCTGTCAGGACGTCGTGTTGATGCGTGCCCTCAGAGACATGAACCTGCCCAAGTTTGTGTTCGAGGATGTTCCTCTGTTCCTGGGGCTGATCTCGGACCTGTTCCCAGGGCTGGACTGCCCTCGCGTTCGCTACCCCAGCTTCAATGACGCTGTGGAGCAGTCCCTGGAGGACAACAAGTACCTCATTCTGCCCAACCAGGTGCTTGCTCTACACCCTTCCCGGTCCCCAAAGCTTTTACAGATGAATTCATTCCAAAAGTAACCCCTAGTTTCATTTTATCACTTAACCTTTTTAACAATTCTGAAAGATGGACTGTGTGTAGGACTTTAAATGCATCAAGTCATCAAATGATATACATTTTGGAGGGACACTGTTGGATTGTGTAATGACGATGATGATGATGGCTACGTTTTTCTTAGTAGTCCCTGGTCCTAGTGCTCTCCCTGTGCCTCCAGGTGGACAAGGTGGTCCAGATGTATGAGACCATGATGACCAGACACACCACTATGGTGGTGGGCCCCACAGGAGGGGGGAAGTCCGTGGTCATCAACACATTGTGCCAAGCCCAGACCAGGTCGGTGCCTTTACAGTACAACAGGGTGGTTCTCAAAAAGGGTTTTCTATGTAATATATATAGATACTGTATCTCGGTATTCAGTTATAATTTTTTGCTTTTTGCCTCTGGCAGGATGGCACTGGTGACCAAGCTGTACGCCCTGAACCCCAAAGCCATGAGTGTCATCGAGCTCTACGGCATCCTGGACCCGGTCACGCGAGACTGGACGGACGGGATCCTGTCCAACATCTTCCGCGACATCAACAAGCCCACCGACAAGAAGGAGAGAAGGTAACGACTCGCCATGGCAACATGGGAGATGGAGATATGAATATTAGTCCATACAGGAAGATGTGAAATTAAAATTTGAATCTTTCTTCTTTTTTTCAGGTACATCCTGTTCGACGGGGATGTGGACGCCCTGTGGGTGGAGAACATGAACTCTGTGATGGACGACAATAAGATCCTGACTCTGGCCAACGGGGAGAGGATCCGTCTGCAGAACCACTGTGCCCTTTTGTTTGAGGTGGGCGTGAACCTGATTGAATTCGCCCTTCATTGGAAAACGTCTTTGAAGTGATCGATATCTCAGTGGAATGCATGTCATACTTTTGGCAGGTCGGAGATCTGCAATACGCCTCTCCTGCTACAGTCTCCCGCTGTGGGATGGTGTTTGTGGACCCCAAAAACCTTCGGTACGGCCCCTACTGGCAGAAATGGGTTAGCAACAGACCATCGAAGGTATGGAAAATACTTTCCATATGTGATTTTCACTACCATGCTTACTAAGAAAAAGAAAATATTCAAGCTTGTAGGGTAATATTTATTTCTCCACAGGAACAACCAGAGATGCAAAAGCTGTTTGACAAATACGTGCCCTGTCTCATTGACATGATAGTGGAGGGTATTGTGGATGGTAAACAGGGGAAAAAGCAGAAGACCATCGTCCCTCAGACAGACCTGAACATGGTAGGTTCACCACCTGCCTTAGAAAGTCTTACATTGTCAACGTCATGGTCCTTACCATCCCTGCTATCTCTCTCTCTTTCCTTCTCTCTCTCTCGTTGTTTAGGTGATGCAGCTGTCCCAGATGCTGGACGCCCTGCTGGACGCCGAGGGTCTGAGTGCCGAGGTTCTGGAGTGCTACTTCCTGGAGTCCCTCTGCTGTTCTCTGGGGGCCACCCTGCTGGACAGTGGCCGGGCCAAGTTTGACACCTTAGTCAAGAAGCTGTCCTCTCTGCCTGCTGTCCACGACGAGAAGGCCATGGCCGGACCTGGGGAGATTCCAGGTAAGACAAATAGGTGTTGGAGAAACTATTTGGTTCAGGATGAAGTAATATAGTGTACTGTAAGGAACGGTCCTATTTTTGATAGACCTATTTGATAACTGAATGAAATGGTCCATGTGTCTGCAGTTTACCTGCCCACTCTCTATGACTTCCATTTTGATGGAAATCTAAACAAATGGGTACCCTGGAACTCTTTGGTCGCCAAATATGTCCACAGCCCCGATGTGAAGTTTATCGACATACTTGGTAAGACATGATATAGTAACAAATTATTCATTTACATGTCATGAAAGTTTTGTGTGTACCGGTCTTTTTTATTTTCTGCGTCTGCTCTCTGTCTCTGTGTGTTGCCAGTCCCAACGGTGGACACCACGCGAGCCAGCTGGCTGCTGGAGCAGATGGTGAGGATTAAGAGGCCCGTGGTTCTGGTGGGAGAGTCCGGCACCTCCAAGACAGCCACCACTCAGAACTTCCTGAAGAACGTCAATCCAGACAATACCGTAGGTCAACCGCATAGGACAGCACAACCAGTCCTATTATGAGTCCAACAGCATTTTAAACATAACCTTTTACTTATTTACTTCCTGCCACTCGTTTTTATAATCTGGTACTTTACTCATTGCAAACGTATCTGAAACGGTGGATTTCCCTGTGGATTTCAGATGACTCTGATCATCAACTTCTCGTCTCGGACCACGTCCATGGACCTGCAGAGGAACCTGGAGGCCAACGTGGAGAAGAGGACCAAGGAGACGTACGGCCCGCCCATGGGGAAGAGACTGCTGGTCTTCATGGACGACCTCAACATGCCCCGGGTAGCCACACCTCCCTGACCACCTCCTCCATCGTGTCCACGTCAGATTCTCCATCTAACGCGTGCTGACGTACAGTACCAGCCAAACGTTTGGACACACTTCCCCATTGAAGTGAATGAGAAAGTGTGTCCAATCTTTTGACTGGTAATGTATTAGGAATGATTGATTCGTGTGCCCGGATCGTGTGCAGGTGGACGACTACGGCACCCAGCAACCCATAGCCCTGCTCAAGCTGCTGCTGGACCGGGGGAGCATGTACGACCGGGGGAAGGAGCTGAACAGCAAGGTCCTCAAGGACCTGGGCTTCATCGCCGCCATGGGCAAGGCGGGCGGCGGGAGGAACGAGGTGGACCCCCGCTTCATCTCCCTCTTCAGCGTCTTCAACATCCCCTTCCCCGAGGAGACGGCGCTCCACCGCATCTACGCCTCCATCCTCAAAGGACACACCATGGTGAGCGGCGCCGCCCCGCTTTAGATGTCCGCCGTCACGTCGTTCAGCTAACCGTTCTGCTCTGCCGTCCGCCTGTGCCTGTGGTAAGGATGGCCGGTTGTTAATTGTGCGCTTTTCCGTTTTTTTTTTGGACCGCAGCCGTTTGAGGAAGCGGTTCAGAGCATATGCGACAAGCTGACCTTCTGCACCCTGGAGCTCTACAAGACCATCATCAAAGACCTGCCGCCAACACCCTCCAAGTTCCACTACATCTTCAACCTGAGGGACCTGTCCCGGGTCTACAACGGCCTGGTGCTCACCAACGCTGAGAGGTCTGCCCTCGTCCGCCTCAATGTGCTATAAAATAATAGTGGCCGGTGGGATTTTCGTGCCATGTTTTTAGTCCTGAATCGTATTGAATGGACTCTTGCCTTGTTTTGGATCCACTTAGAAATGACTGTGAGTGTTTCTCGGACAGGTTCCTGACAGGCACCCAGTTTGTTCGAGTGTGGAGGAACGAGTGTTTGAGAGTGTTTCACGACAGACTCATCAACGAAACGGACAAAACCTTGGTAGAGTGCACCGTTTCATAAAACAACTCTTCATAGCAATTGCTCAACAATTGCTCAGCTGTTATGAACCAATGTCACCGCATTGATAGCCCCCTTGTGATTTGGCCTTACTCCAGGTCCAGGGTCACATCAAGAACCTGATCGACGAACACTTCAAGTCGGACCTGGAGTCGGCCATGAGGGACCCCATTCTGTTTGGAGACTACAGGACAGCCCTGAACGAGACTGAGCCCAGGATCTATGAAGACATCCAGGACTATGATGCCTCCAAAGCCTTGTTCCAAGTAATCACACTCATTAAAATACCTGCTAGTTAGCCTCCAAAGCCTTGTTCCAGGTTATCACACTATAAAATACCTGCTAGTTAGCCTCCAAAGCCTTGTTCCGAGTAATCACACTCCACACAATACCTGCTAGTTAGCCTCCAAAGCCTTGTTCCAGGTTATCACACTATAAAATACCTGCTAGTTTGCCTCCAAAGCCTTGTTCCAGGTTATCACACTCTACAAAGTACCTCTTATTTAGCCTCTAAAGCTTTGTTCCAGGTAATCACACTCTTTACAGTCCCTCCTAGCTACCCAGCATGTTGCTACTGTCTTGTCTCGTCCCATGAATGTATGAGAACACGGCTGTCCCCGCGGTGCCCCCACAGGAAATCATGGAGGAGTACAACGAGGTGAAGGCCCGCATGAGATTGGTGCTGTTCGACGACGCCCTGGACCACCTGACGCGCGTGCACCGCATCATCCGCATGGACCGCGGCCACGCCCTCCTGGTGGGGGTGGGCGGCTCAGGGAAGCAGTCCCTCACCAAGCTGGCAGCGTTCACCGCAGGCTGTGAGGTAGAGTGGAGATAGAGGAATTAGAGACCGGTGGAGCCGAGGCAGGATGGCACCTATTGAAACGAATTGATTATTGCTGTGAGGAATCGACGCTCTAAAAGAAAATACATGCTTGGTCTTTCTTCCTCTGTTGTTACAATTCCTACTTGTGGTCTCTTTAATAGCATAAGTGCAGCACTTTTCTTAATGTTACAAAGTGCTCTAACTCTGACAGGTTGTTTTTTTTTTTTACCAATGAAATAACATTACAAGTAAATACAAATGAAAATAAAATAATTATATAATGATATCCTCGTTATTAATAAGTTAGGAAATTACCAACAGTTTAAAATCACTTTTTTCGACGGTCCAGGTGTTTGAGATCACACTGAGCAGAGGCTACGCCGAGGCCAACCTGCGCGAGGACCTGAAGATCCTCTACCTGAAGCTGGGCGTGGAGAACAAGAAGACCATCTTCCTGTTCACCGACGCCCATGTGGCCGAGGAGGGCTTCCTGGAGCTCATCAACAACATGCTCACCTCGGGTACCACCAAAACCCGCCTTCACCTCTTCACATTACACCTCCCTCTATCGCTCTATCTATTCCTCCATTTCCCTCCCTAATGGTGAAGTGTGTGTGTGTGTGTGTGTGTGTGTGTGTGTGTGTGTGTGTGTGTGTGTGTGTGTGTGTGTGTGTGTGTGTGTGTGTGTGTGTGTGTGTGTGTGTGTGTGTTCCAGGCATGGTACCCGCTCTGTTCCCCGACGAGGAGAAGGAGGGCCTGCTGAACCAGCTGCGGGACGAGGCTTTGGTGATGGGCTACGGCCCCTCCAAGGAGAGCGTGTGGAATTACTTTGTCAACAAGAGCGCCAACAACCTGCACATCGTCCTGGGGATGTCCCCCGTTGGAGACACACTGAGAACACGCTGCAGGAACTTCCCAGGTAAAATGCAGCGTGTCTGCTCGCACAGCCAGAGGTATTTCTATGCTATTTGTTAGACATTTTTAGTTGAATATGAAATGTTATGGAGCTTCTGGGTCTTGTTGTGTTTGTTTTCCCAGGGCTGGTTAACAACACGGGCATTGACTGGTTCCTGCCCTGGCCTCCTCAGGCTCTACACGCTGTGGCTCAATCCTTCCTGGGTCTGTCATCGAACCATTCTAATCCTTTCTCTGTTGTGAACCACATCTTGCACGTAGCACAGCTAGCTATGGCAGTAGCTTGCGGCTAGTAGGGTTGTGTGTTTAGAGATTAAACAAACGCTCTTCCCTGTACGCGCCGCAGGCGCGAACCCCATGATCCCGGAGGCCCACTCGGCGGCGGTCATCGGCCACGTGTGCATGGTGCACGGCTCTGTGGGCGAGTTCAGCAAGCTTTTCCTGCAGAAGCTCCGCCGCAGCAACTACGTCACGCCCAAGAACTACTTGGACTTCATCAGCACCTACGCCGGTCTGCTGGAGGACAAGGACATGTACATCCTGGGTGAGACGGGGCGAGCACAAACACACACACACACACACACACCCACACACACACACACAATGTCTACCCTAAGGCTGGTGAAAAATCTGACTAATGTGGCGATGAGGATGATAATGAAGATAGTAGTGAATGTGTATGTGTGTGTGTGTGTGTGTGTGTGTGTGTGTGTGTGTGTGTGTGTGTGTGTGTGTGTGTGTGTGTGTGTGTGTGTGTGTGTGTGTGTGTGTGTGTGTGTGTGTGTTTCAAAGCGTGTGTGTAAGATGATAAGCACGTCCTCTCTCCTGCCTCAGCCCAGTGCAAGCGTCTGGAGGGCGGTCTGGATAAGCTGGAGGAGGCCAGCGAGCAGCTGGCCGAGCTCAACATCAAGCTGGCGGAGCAGAAGGTGGTCCTGGCTGAGAAGTCCTCTGCCTGCGAGATCCTACTGCAGGAGATCTCCACCAACACCACCATAGGTCAGGAACCGAGCAAGCTGCTGTACCGTACCATGGCGTGCTGCAAAGATTGTTTGTCCATCACCTTCTGGTGGACCACAGTCATCCCTCTTATATCTATATTCTACGGGAGTGTGTGTACGTGTGTGTCTTCCCAAAGTACTTTTGCATTTCCTCACTCTTGTCGTAATCCCAGACCACCTTTCCTGTTTCCCCTTCCAGCTGAGGAGAAGAAGAAGATGGCGGAGGACAAGGCCAAGGAGATCGAAGTGCAGAACAAGGTGATTGCGGTGGAGAAGAAGGACGCTGAGAGTTCCCTGGCCGAGGCCCTGCCCGCCCTGGAGGGAGCCCGCATCGCCCTGCAGGACCTGGACAAGTCGGACGTCACTGAGATCAGGTGCCCCTTCCACCTGAGGTTCACAACAAAGGGCCCTCTTATTTGCCATACTACTACACAATTCATCCAGTTATATAGTAAAAAAAAAAAAAAAGTTGTTGGGTGCTTATTATATCATATACTGTACATAGCATGTGAGTGTATGGGAAGTGATCATGTGCGGCTATCCTAGTCCTCTGAGCATCCTTACTGATTATTCTGTGTTTATGTCCATCTCTGACTGTTTTCACTGCAGGTCCTTCGCCAAGCCGCCAAAGCAGGTGCAGACCGTCTGCGAGTGCATCCTGGTGATGCGCAACTACAAGGAGATCAGCTGGAAGTCCGCCAAGGGGATGATGTCCGAGGCCAACTTCCTGCGCTCGCTGATGGAGATGGACTGCATTTTTCATCCACGCCGGCCAGGTCAAGACGGTCCGAGGTGAGCTGGCTCTGGAGTCTCACACCGCACGCCATGGAACAGTTAACCAAGTTTGACATTTGGTTTCTTCAGGTCTCCAACATACTTTTGTGAAACTGCATACAATTTGTGTTTTCTAATTCGGAATAGTCTTAATTATTAATTTTTTTTAACCATTCTAATATTTTCTGCTGAGTAAAACCATATACATTTCACACTATATTAAGTGGTACTCTCTTTCTTAAAACGTTACATAAGCCTAGAATTCGTTGACAGAAATGTGTGTAACTAAGTGAAACCCACGTCATCATCTGTATATTCATCATATTTAGCTTTTGGTCCAAGCACCGTTTTCTTTCCCTTGTGTTCTGCCAGGTTTCCTTAAGAGTCTAAACACCACCATGGAAGAAATGGTGGCCATCAGCAAAGCTGGCTCGGGCATGCTCAAGTTTGTGGAGGCTGTTATGGGTTACTGTGACGTTGCCAGGGAGATTAAGCCCAAAAGAGAGAAGGTAACTTAAAAAGTGTGGCGGTTGGTCATTCGCGGACCTCCTCTGGGCTGCCCACTCGGCCAACAAATGAAGTTAGCCAGCGCACCTATTAGCTGCATGTGTGACGCGACGGAAAATAAATGGTGGACTGGTGAAACGTTTTTAATCCCCCCCGTCTTTGGCAGGTGGCGCGCCTGGAGAAAAACTTCTTCCAGAGCAAGCGAGAGCTGGAGCGCATCCAGACGGAGCTGGCCACCATTCAGAAGGAGCTGGGCGCTCTGTCAGACAAGTACGCCGCTGCCATGGGGGAGAAGCAGCAGCTGCAGGAGGAGGCCGAGGTCATGGAGAGGAGGCTGATCGCGGCCGACAAGCTCATCTCAGGCCTGGGCTCCGAGAACGTCCGGTGAGGACCCAACTGGGAGCCCTGGAACTGTACATGGAGGCGGTTTCCTATCTCTTCTGGGCTCCTTATTCACGAGCAACTCCTCTGTCTTCTCCCTCATTTCTCCTTTTTCTTCTCCCTGGTTCCTCCCTCTCCCAGGTGGACGAACGACCTGGAGGAGCTGAAGCAGCGGCGGGTGCGCCTGCTGGGCGACTGCCTGGTGTGCGCGGCCTTCCTGAGCTACGAGGGCGCCTTCAGCTGGGACTTCAGGAACGACATGGTGTACGAGGTGTGGGAGAAGGACGTGCTGGCCAAGGGCATCCCGCTGAGCCAGCCCTTCAGGGTGGAGAGCCTGCTCACCGACGAGGTGGAGATCAGCAGGTGAGGCCAGGAGGGTGTCGACGCTAGCCGTGGCGTTTGAAGCCGTGTGCAAATACACTCTATACACAGCTTTTGAGGAACTGGTAACCTCCTGGAATAGCTTCCTTATGTATATTTTTTTAAACTTCACTGCTCACACGCCTATTGACTATTTAATGCCAAGACCAAGTCCTTCTTTTTAGTTTTAAAAAACTCTATGGAGCTAACACAGTGTTTGGTATCTGAAGACATTTTATGGCTCCTTTCCAGATGGGGCTCCGAGGGCCTGCCCCCAGATGAGCTGTCCGTGCAGAACGGCATCCTGACCACCAGGGCCAGCCGCTTCCCCATGTGCATCGACCCCCAGCAGCAGGCCCTCAACTGGATCAAGAAGAAGGAGGGCAAGAACAACCTCAAGGTTCCCCATGCATTACCCGTGTTCCACTCGCGTTCGACCTCAAACTTTACGGTCCGTGTTTCTCTATGGTTTCGCTGAACTCGTGACGCGTTGTCTGAACTCTTTCTACGACTCCAGATGTCCTCCTTCAACGACCCCGACTTCCTGAAGCAGCTGGAGATGGCCATCAAGTACGGCTTCCCCTTCCTCTTCCAAGACGTGGACGAGTACATCGACCCGGTGATCGACAACGTGCTGGAGAAGAACGTGAGGGGCGCCGAGGGCCGGCAGGTCATCACGCTGGGCGACAAGGAGGTGGACTACGACCCCAACTTTAAGCTCTACCTCAACACCAAGCTGGCCAACCCCAAGTACTCCCCGTCCGTGTTCGGCAAGGCCATGGTCATCAACTACACCGGTGAGGACCGAGACTAACTTTGCGTCCTGTCTGTCTCAGCCTGGTAGGGTTAGCGCAGGCGCGCGTTTTCCCGTCTGTGTCGCTTCTCTGGCCATAAGGGAGACCCTGTCAGGCTGACCACCCGTGTGTTTTGTCCTTTGCCAGTGACCCTGAAAGGCCTGGAGGACCAGCTGCTGAGCGTGATCGTGGGCTTCGAGAGGAAGGAGCTGGAGGAGCAGCGCATGAGGCTCATCCAGGAGACCAGCGAGAACAAGAAGCTGCTGAAGGACCTGGAGGACTCGCTGCTGCGGGAGCTGGCCACCTCCACGGGGAACATGCTGGACAACGTGGAGCTGGTCCACACGCTGGAGGAGACCAAGTCCAAGGCCGGCGAGGTCAGCCCGGGGTCATGGGGTCACGGGGAGCGGGGCTCACACTTAATGAGAAACAAAATGAGGTCGAAGTTTCGTTTTTTCTTTTCTTGACGGTGTTTCTCGCTCGGCTGTTTTTCATTGTCTCCCCCCAGGTCTTTGAGAAACTGAAGCTGGCCGAGAAGACCTCCGCCGACATCGACAAGCTGAGGGACGGCTACCGGCCCGCCGCCAAGCGCGGCGCCATCCTGTTCTTTGTGCTGGCAGAGATGGCGCTGGTGAACGCCATGTACCAGTACTCACTGGCCTCCTACCTGGAGGTGTTTGACTTCTCGCTGCGCAAGTCGCTGCCCGACTCCATCCTGACCAAGAGGCTGAAGAACATCATGGACACGCTGACACACAACATCTACAACTATGGCTGCACAGGTGACAGCAGGAAGATAGAGCTTAACTTAGAGATTCGTCTGGAAGCACTGTGTTTTGTAAAAAAAAAAACTGAATTCTTTTCTGTGTTTTGTGCATGTGTTTCTGTGTGTTCAGGTCTATTTGAGAGACACAAGCTGCTTTTCTCTTTCAACTTGACCCTAAAAATTGAGCAGCCAGAGGGGAGATCTCCACAGGCCGAGCTGGAGTTCTTCCTGAAGGGTGAGGAGGACAGAAGCACATGGAAAAATAACACACAAAAACAGTGCCTGAGGTCCTGACCTGTTTCAAAACAACCCCACTGTCTCCTTGTGCTCCTAAACACAGGGAACATGTCCCTGGAGAAAAGCAAGCGCAAGAAGCCCTGCACGTGGCTCCCAGACCAGGGCTGGGAGGACCTGGTGCGGCTGGCGGAGCTCTTTCCCGACGCGTTTGGCTCCCTGCATGACGACGTCGAGAAGAACCTTAACGAATGGAAGACTGTGAGTCAAATCCAGCAGAAAACAACTACATCAAAGAATACTACCTGGCTACTTTTCGTTCATCTATTAGGCTCTCTGGTTGTATTGATTTTACTTTGATAGAAAAGTCTTCTCCCTCTGTTTTTCTAGTGGTATGACTTGGACGCACCAGAGCAGGCTCCTTTCCCCATGAAGTACAAAGAGTGCCTGACGGCCTTCCAGAACCTGCTGCTGCTGCGCTGTTTCCGCCTGGACAGGGTGTACAGGGCCGTCACCGACTATGTCACTGTCACCATGGGGGAGAAGTAAGGATCCTGTAGGAATTGAATTAGCACGTTTTACCTTGGCATTCACACATGGAGGTGGGTGTGTAGGATATTTTTGCTATTCTATTTCTATGAATCTGTGGAGGACCGACTGTGGGGTTTTGTTTGGATGGACCGTAAACGTGTGTTTGATCATAGCACATTTGAAATGTTTTCACATTGCACATTTGAAATGTTTTCTTTATATATAATTTTGTTTTGATTTGCATTACGTGACTTGCAAACAGGACAGAAGAGTCTTACTATTGCAAAAGAGACGTAGTCTCAGTCTGTCGACCCCGTATTAAAAATAATAATCCCATTGTATATTCTATTAGAAATATGAAATATTACGTTGTAATCTATAAAATGTTATGTTCAATTTCCAACCCTTCCTCCCAGGTATGTGCAACCACCAGTGATCAGCTTTGAGGCCATCTTTGAGCAGAGCACGCCCAACTCCCCCATCGTGTTCATCTTGAGCCCGGGCTCCGACCCCGCCAGTGACCTCACCAAGCTGGCCGAGAGGTCGGGCTTCGGCACTAACAGGCTCAAGTTCCTCGCCATGGGCCAAGGCCAGGAGAAGGTCACTGCAAAACTACTGTCTCGTTAGCAGTCAAACCCCCTAACAAAATGTGGATTCAGTTGATGTAAACTCAAGTCAATCCTTAACACAGTGTCTTGGTCGTTGTGGGGGTGTAGGTAGCCCTGCAGCTGCTGGATATGGCCGTGACCCGCGGCCAGTGGCTGATGCTGCAGAACTGCCACCTGCTGGTCAAGTGGCTGAAGGACCTGGAGAAGTCCCTGGAGAGGATCACCAAGCCGCACCCCGACTTCCGCCTGTGGCTCACCACTGACCCCATCAAGGACTTCCCCATCGGCATCCTGCAGAAGTCTCTCAAGGTGACGGCAGAGATGCTCATAAGTGTTTGAGCTCGAGTCCAAGTCAAGTCTCAAGTCTCTGGTCACAAGTCCAAGTCAAGTTTCAGGTCTGGTTCTAAGCTAATGTTGCAGGCTATATCAATCTATTTTTCTGAACATAGAGAGGGTGCCTTAAAAATGTATATCGACTAACAAACAGCAATCCAATCAGAAATAACATTGCTTTATTTGGCCATGTGTACTGTAAATACATTAACATTAAGTAGAAAACTGTAACAGCATTGTTCTGAACAAATCACTCATATAGACTAATGTGATAATTGAAATGGCCATTACAGATTGTAAAAGCACCCATAGCTGATTAATCAGCAGGCTAACTATTAAGCTACTTTTAATAATTAACACGAACACTGTATGTGGGCTCAAAGCTGCTACTAGCAGGGTAGATTGCTCGTGTTTCCGCCCTTTCATGCCAAATACTTGTTGCACTTGCTGTAACGAGCATTGTCAGCATTGACTCTAGTGAAGTTTAACTATACTTCTGAATGTTTAGTTCTCCACCATTGTCACCATATGTCTCTCAGCGCACGGTGTGCAAGAGAAAGAGCTGCACCCGCCCTCGCACACAGGCTTTGAGAGAGAGAGCTATAATAAAAAATAAATATATATGTAGGAGGACAAAAAATAATATATGTAGGAAGACAAAAAATTATAATATATATAGGAGAACAAAAAATAATAATATATATAGGAGGGAAAAAAATAATAGGAGGACAATAAATAATATATGTAGGAGGACAAAAAATAACAATAATATATATAGGAGGGCAAAAAATAATATTGGTAGGAGGACAAAAAATAATATATGTAGGAGGACAAAAAATAACAATAATATATATAGGAGGGCAAAAAATAACAATATATATAGAAGGAAAAAAAAATATATGTATGAGGACAAAAAATAGTAATAATACATATAGGAGGGCAAAAAATTATATATAAAGGAGGGCAAAAAATAACATTTGTAGGAGCAAAAAAAAAAATAATATATACATCAAACCAATATTAAAATCAGACAACGATAACCTGAGGGAATACAAAAACAGTTTTTAAATGATGATTTAATTTATTAAGGTAAAAAAAGCTATCCAAACCAACCTGGCCCTATGTGAAAAAGTAATTGCCCCCTAAACCTAATAACTGGTTGTGCCACCCTTGGCGGCAACAACTGCAATCATGCGTTTGTGATAACTGGCAATGAGTCTTTCACATCGCTGTGGAGGAATTTTGGCCCACTCTTCTTTGCAGAATTGTTTTAATTCAGCCACATTGGAGGGTTTTCGAGCATGAACGGCCTGTTTAAGGTCATGCTACAGCATCTCAATCGGATATAAGTCCGGACTTTGACTAGGCTACTCCAAAATCTTCATTTTGGTTTTTTTGAGCCATTCAGAGGTGGACTTGCTGGTGTGCTTCGGATCATTGTCCTGCTGCGTAACCCAAGTGCGCTTGAGCTTAAGGTCACGAACTGATGGCCGGACATTCTCCTTCAGGATTTTCTGGTAGAGAGCAGAATTCATGGTTCCATCAATTACGGCAAGTCGGCCAGGTTCTGAAGCAGCGAAGCAGCCCCAGACCATCACACTACCACCACCATGTTTGACTGTCGGTATGATGTTCTTTTTCTGAAATGCTGTGGTAGTTTTACGCCAGATGTAACGGGACGCACACCTTCCAAAAAGTTCCACTTTTGTCTCGTCAGTCCACAGAATATTTTCCCAAGTCTTGGGGATCATCAAGATGTTTTTTGGCAAATGTGAGACGGGCCTTTAAGTTATTTTTTGTCAGCAGTGGTTTTCACCTTGGAACTCTCCCATGGATACCATGTTTGCCCAGTCTCTTTCTTATTGTTGAATCATGAACACTGACCTTAACTGAGGCAAGTGAGGCCTGCGGTGCTTTAGATGTTGTTCTAGGTTCTTTTGTGACCTCCTGGATGAGTCGTCGATGCGCTCTTGGAGTAATTTTGGTAGGCCGGCCACTCCTGGGAAGGTTCACCACTGTTCCATGTTTTCTCCATTTGTGGATAATAGCTCTCACTGTGGTTCGCTGGAGTCCCAAAGCCTTAGAAATGGCTTTGTAACCCTTTCCAGACTGATAGATGTCAATGACTTCTGTTCTTGAATTTCTTCAGATTGGGGAATGATGTGTTGCTTTTTGAGATCTTTTAGTCTTCTTCATGTTGTCAGATAGGTTCTATTTAAGTGATTTCTTGATTCTACAGTTCTGGCAGTAATCAGGCCTGGGTGTGGCTAGTGAAATTGAACTCAGCATTCCAAAAAATGTGGTTAATATCAGTTCAGTCATGATTTAACAAGGGGGGGGAAATTACTTTTTCACATAGCGCCAGGTCGGTTTGGATAGCTTTTTTCCCTTAATAAATGAAATCATCATTTAAAAACAGCTTTTTGTATTTACTCAGGTTATCTTTGTCTGATATTAAAATTTGTTTAAAAATCTGAAACATTTAAGTGTGACAAATGTGCAAAAACAATAATTATCTGTAAGGGGCAAATACTTTTTCACAGCACTGTATAGGAGGGCAATAAATAATATTTGTAGGTGGACAAAAAATTATAATATATATAGGAGGGCAAAAAATTATATTTGTAGGAGGACAAAAAATAATATATGTAGTTTCTCCGCCTCTATATGCACTTTCACTAGATGAATTGGAAGATTGCTCGTGTTTCCGCCCTTGTTGCACTTGCTGTGACAAGCATTGTCAGCATCGACTCTAGTGAAGTTTAACCATACATCATCACAAAGATGGAACCGGTAGGCCTCCAACTGAAACTGGAGCTTGTCTTCCTGAGCTCTTTGTAGGATGTGAGAATTGGAGCCTGTCTGCTGGGCGTCCACTGGAACATTTAGTTTTCTCCGACATTGTCACTATATGATTAGGGTCTATCTCTCTCAGTGCATGGTGTTGCAGTGTGCAAGAGAAAGAGCTACACCCACCCTCCCGCACAGGCTTTGAGAGAGAGCTAACAAAAATGCATCATAGACAAATGTCTTAACCTTCTTGCTAACGTGATCTATCCGGGTTCGTTTGCAGGTGCCTGCTAACGTTTGATGTGCGCGATTCAGAATCCTTTATTTTGATACCGCAGATGTTACATTCAGCTCATCAGTCGTCAGACATTTCCTCAACGTTAAAAGCGCCCAAAAAGTAAATATAATTAAGTTCGTTCACAAGTCCCAAATCTCGAGTCCGAGTCAAGTCTCGAGTCTTTTGTCCAAGTCAAGTCTCAAGTCATTGTTTGAGCGACTGAAGTGCGACTCGAGTCCCCATCACTGGGTGATGCTCCCCGCTTTTGCCCTTTCACACTGTTACTCACCCCAGCTAAGAAACTGAATAATTTTTTTTTACATTTTATATATTTTCTCTCCCTTGCCTCTCTCTCTCACCAGGTGGTGACGGAGCCTCCAAACGGTCTGAAGCTCAACATGAGGGCCACCTTCTTCAAGATCCCCCACGAAACCCTGATGTCCTGCCCCCACCCGGCCTACCGCAGCCTGGTCTACGTGCTGGCCTTCTTCCACGCCGTGGTGCAGGAGCGCCGCAAGTACGGCAAGATCGGCTGGAACGTGCCCTACGACTTCAACGAGTCCGACTTCCTCGTACGTTCTGTAACGGCGTCGCCAGCGGAATCCGCTCCGTTCGTTTCGTTGCATTCGTTTCCGTGTTTTGCGAGCGCGCTATGAACGTAGGATTTGGGGATGTGTTCCACAGGTGTGCATGGAGATCCTTGATACCTACCTGACCAAAGCACACAACCAGGGAGACGCCAAGATGCCGTGGGAGAGTCTGAAATATCTAGTGGGAGAGGTACTCACCACGGGGTCCCCGTAGCGATCCGTAGGGTATCTGGTCGGTAGTGTCCTGCTGTGCTAAGCGTGCGCTGTGGGACTCTGTCCACCCCTTGCCTTACAGGTGATGTACGGTGGCCGCTGCATCGACAGCTTCGACCGCCGTATCCTGACCACCTACATGGACGAGTACCTGGGAGACTTCATCTTCGACACCTTCCAGCCCTTCCACTTCTTCCACAACAACGAGGTGGACTACAAGATCCCCCCGGACGGGCCCAAGGATAACTACGTTGGTCAGTCGGTCGGCGTCAGTCCACACCGAGTCACAGATTCAACTGGATTACAACGGAAGAGTTTAGCAAAAAAAGAAGAAATAAAAAGAACTGTAATTGACTGCCGTGTGTGTGTGTGTGTGTGTGTGTGTGTGTGTGTGTGTGTGTGTGTGTGTGTGTGTGTGTGTGTGTGTGTGTGTGTGTGTGTGTGTGTGTGTGTGTGTGTGTGACAGGGGAGATCGAGGGCCTTCCCCTGGCCAACACCCCCGAGGTGTTTGGTCTGCACCCCAACGCTGAGATCGGCTACTACACCCAGGCGGCCCGCGACATGTGGACCCACCTCATCGACCTGCAGCCGCAGACTGGTAAAGAGACACTGTCCCTAACTCGTCCACTGATGTTTTTTTCTCTCTCTCTCTCTCTCTCTCTCTCTCTCTCTCTCTCTCTGTCCTTCCACTCCATTAACCTGTGCCTCGGCACTCCCTCCCTCCCCTCCCTGTGCAGGCGAGTCCGGAGGAGGCATCAGCCGAGACGAGTACATCAGCCAGGTGGCGCGGGACATCCAGAGCAAGCTGCCCCACCTGTTCGACCTGGACGTCATCCGCAAGAAGTTTGGCATGGACGTCTCGCCCACCTCCGTGGTGCTGCTGCAGGAGCTGGAGCGCTTCAACAAGCTCATCGCCCGCATGGGCCGCTCGCTGGCCGAGCTGCAGAGGGTGAGAGAGGGTAGAGGGGGAGGACGGCCAGAGAAAAAGAAAGAGGACATAACATCTGTGTGTTTTGATATCTAAGCGTGTATCGGTATGATTTGTGGCGGATGGACTGACTGCGTGTGGTGGTTTTCGCCCTGCAGGCTCTGGCCGGGGAGGTGGGCATGAGCAGCGAGCTGGACGAGGTGGCGCGCGCCCTCTTCAACGGCCAGCTGCCTGGCATCTGGAGGAAGCTGGCGCCCGACACCCTCAAGGCCCTGGGCAACTGGATGCTCCACTTCAAGAGGCGCTTTGAGCAGTACAACTCCTGGGTGAGGCAACGACCCCGCGGTCTGACATACTTCCTTGACACGTACCGTAGGGTTCACGCAGTACACACTGATGAGAAAAACCAAAACGGTGAACACTTTCAATGGAGACGGTTTGGAACGTTTGTCCAACTAGAGGATCTGCGATGTGTTTCCCCCCCCAACAGATGGACGAAGGAGAGCCCAACGTGATGTGGCTGTCTGGACTACACATCCCAGAATCCTACCTGACTGCTCTGGTGCAGGCCACGTGCAGGAAGAACGGCTGGCCTCTGGACCGCTCCACGCTCTACACCCAGGTCACCCAGTACCGCACTGAGGAGGACGTCAACGAGAGGCCAGGCCAGGGTGAGCGTCACGCGCACACACACACACACACACACACACACACACACACACACACACACACACACACACACACACACACACACACATACTTTAATACTTTAGTTCAATAGCACTATGTAGAGGGTTGACTCGGAGCTGTGTGTGTGTCATCCCAGGTTGCTTTGTGTCCGGCCTGTACCTGGAGGGAGCGGACTGGGACGTGGAGAAGAGCTGTCTGGTGAGGAGCAAGCCCAAAGTCCTGGTGGTGCCCCTCCCCATCCTCAAGGTCATCCCCATAGAGGCGCATCGCCTCAAACTACAGGTAGGAGCCGTGCACCTTGCCTCGTCGGTCTCAATCATTTCTGAGTCTATCTCTAAGCTAACTAAGTTCACTATGGATGTGTTTGTGTGCCCCCTCCCAGAATACTCTGCGGACACCGGTGTACACCACCTCTATGCGGAGGAACGCCATGGGGGTGGGGCTGGTGTTTGAGGCCGACCTGTTCACCACTAAGCACATGTCCCACTGGATCCTCCAGGGAGTCTGTCTCTGCCTGAACTCGGGCTGAGCAGGGTGCTGTATAGTAGGGCACTGAAGTGACCACAACACCGGAAACAGGTTGTTCACACTCTAAATGAATGGCAGGCTTTTTGAAAGGTAGGCTTTTGATGAGCACAAACTGTAATGTATCAAACCTAATCCAACCAAAGGCTGTATATATCAATTGTATCAATAAATCCTTACAAAACAAAAGATCCCATTCATTTTGTAATCTTTGTAGGCTAAAACACAATTTCTCCCTCAGTTTGCCGATGTTGCGATTATACCTCACGTTTGCCACCAGGTGGCAGCGTGTGGCAGGTTTTTAGCCCACCAGGGGCGGGGGGGGGGGGGGGGGGGGGGGGGGGGGGTGAACCTCCATGTGGTCACTGGTCTGCAGACAGTCCCCTGGAGAGGTGCCAAGTTTTCTCAGCCCGCCCCCCCACCTCACCACCCCCTGGCGTTATTTTTAATCTCTGAAGACGGATTTCTTTATTAAGGCCTCTGTCAATGTTTTTTTTCCCTGGGCCTTTATTCCTGTCTGCCTTTGTTCCGTGGCATTTTGAGCGCCCAGCATCTGCACACTGTGTGAGGGAAGTGGCTGATAATTTCTCCGGGAGAAGAAAGTGCTGCCTTGTCTGACTTTTAATTAAAATCTTAACATTGTATCTCCATGCTTTATTTCTTCCTCTCTTTTTTCTCTCAGTCTGGGTCAGATGTCTAGGAGGATGTTCTCCATATATATATATACGAGACAATCTGTGAAATACAGCCCTACAGATTACAGCCTACTTTCAGGTCTGAATATGATCTATTCAGTGTATGTGCTTTCTCTTTAGGCTTGCAATGTTACTTGAAACATATTTCAGAGTCCAGTCCATTCCTTTAAGAGCTTGAGCAATATGTCTTGCCTATGGAGACTAAGAATGGATTAAAGCTTCTGCAAAAGAACAAAAACAGGGTCTGTGGAAAATGCCTGAGTGAGGCATTTACCATAGTGAATGGCTAATCTTTTCCACCTTAACCTACAGTAAGGCTCTTGACTCTCTCAGCTACGCGTTTGAGACAAAGTACTATCAGCCACATCATTGTTCTCTGTAAAGCTATTTACAGTGGGCAAACACCTTTTTACAGTATTGAGAAATATGTTGGGGTGAGGGGATTGTTCCAACCTTGGGGCACTAGAAGCCCAATGTTCTAGGTCAGAGGGGCCCCGTGGCCGAGGAAAATTAACATAGCGCACACATGCACCACAGACCCACATGCAAACAATGCCGGAATTAGCTGGCTGAGAGTTGCCCAACCTCTGAGGTCCTCACTGCAGGGAGAGTGAAGTCGTGCCTGTGTGGAGCAGAGCAAGGACAGGGGGCATGCCAACGTGGAGCTCCTGTAGCTTTCACTGTCGTAAAACAGACAGAGGACCGCACGGGAGACGCTTTTATGAGCATACACCACGGAGACAATGGGTGTAGGAGCCCTTTATGTTTTAATGCACAGTGGAGAGAGAAGGAAAGAGGGATGGAGGGAGGGAGAGGACAAGAAAGGAAAAAGTGAAAAAAAAACAAAAAAAAAAACCTGCAATGCAAACGACCCCCGCCTTCCTCCTGAGAGGCCAAGATTATTTTCAGCTGCTGTGGGACTGGAGGGATTTAAGTTAACCCTAAACTTTTGCTTGGCAGGGGCACCGCCGCCTGCCTCGGGTCTCGTAAAATGCGCAGGGTGCCCTGACACTAAGAATACCGGCACTTCAGTTCCCCAACCCCCTTCCCCCACCTACACATCTCTGAATAGGTACGGTGGGTATAGGAGCAGGTGGGCCACAGACAAAGGCGTGCTAAATGAGATTCCTGTAATGCTGTCTGGTGGAGAGGGACACTGCAGCCTGTGCCATCCAGGCTTTCCGACGATATTTACCTAAGCTTTGTGTGCTCCGAGGACCATTCAGGGGTCAATGTGTTAGTCACTGTTATGATACTCCGGTCTAGACGGAATGGCAATAACTGTGTACGGGGCACATGCAGAATTGCACCGCAGCCGGTGGAGACACAGCTGTGCCTGCTGAGTGAAGTCACCCTGACCACAGGTATACTGTGGCTCCACTCCTCCTGGGTCAGGTGTTTGGCTTGGAGCTGGCCAACAGTCCAAAAACGTCCTGTGGTAACTGGTAGTATTTAGAGTAACCCTCCAGGACCCACAGTCAGAGGGTAGGAAAAGATACAGACAACCTAACACTGTCTGTCTGGACATGCATAGGTTCTGTTAATGTGGCAACCAATTGTTAATACATAATTATATAAAGATAAAAAAAAGATAACAATTGAACAAGAACATCGTAGTATAATGTAACGTGAGTGTTATGTCCAGAAAGATAACTACAATGATTGACTTAAATTCCTATGATCATTGCCATAAATAATTAAGAGTTCAGCAAATGCATGCATGCACATAAATCTTTAGCGTTGTGCATGTGTTGAATTTGTTCAAATTGAAAATGGAACTCCTTACTGCCATGATCACTATTGTTGTTCTTGTTGCATTTGATCTTTATTGTGTACACAATTCAATTAATTCGATTTCAGATTCAGGATGATCCTCTCCAGAGCTGAATTGTTGATAATGACGCCAGATGCTTTTAGTATCAGTGTTGTAACCGTTACTTGTCCTCGGTGTAAGGTTGAAACTGGAAATGGGCAGGGTAAAGACTAAGGGCTGTGCTTTTAAAAGACTCGAAAGGAGACTATAAAACTAGTTTCTTTCCCATTGTGTGAATGTGGCTCGGGTTGAAATGCGCAGAGACGGTGGGAGGCAGAGCTGACAGAGAGACGAGAGAGACACAATACCAATTTGCTTGATTTGCTTTGCGGCTGTCGGGACTTAAGTCATAGTTCTGGGTACGAGGGAGAACTCTCGGAGAAGTCGTCTAAGTTTGTGCGCGTACAGCCGGCCAATTTTAGCAATTGTTGTGCAGACATATTGCAACTGTTTTTATTCACCTGACATTCTCTTTGATGTAGTAAGTATTTGTTCCGTTTGTTACAGTTGATGTGATGCGCGTCTTGGTAAAACACCAACCTCATCTTTGATACAAATTTCTCCGAATTCCACCAAAAACCCAGCTGCTTTTCAATTGGGATAGACTTGCTTTTAGGAACATTTTAGGCTGTGCTTTTGACGCCACGGAAATGGGAACGTGTCAACACGAGTGCGTATCCGCACTGTGCCGAAAAAGTTTCCGTTGGATTGTGGTGCTGTTGTGGCTGACCTCCTCAGCCTGCGGGACCTGGAAAACGGGGCTTTACAAATACTCAAGTGGGACTCAGCTGAACAGGGACCAGTCAGCCCTGACTCAAACTTCAGTCTATAATAAAAGGTAAGGACAGTTGAATGGCTCTTTATAAAAAGTAGGCTAACTTAACTTACTTAACTTATTAAACTTGTCTTCATATAATTGTACTGTTTATATATTGGGCTACGGTATAATACTTAGTTAAAACAAAAAAACTGGGATATGTATATTATCGCTCTAGACTCATTACTCTATGGACTTCATTTATTGACATTGATTATCCCTCTGTGAAAGACTCAAAGCCCCACTTACTAGCTGTCTGTTTATGTGTCCAATAAAAGGCGGTCGGGACTGCTCCCAATCCCTATCCATCAATCAAACCTCATTGTCTGGCTGACGCTTGGTTTCCTTTTTCCTGTTCAGGCAGGCAGCTCTCTCTCTCATCCTCATTGTTGTCCCTGCTTGCCCACTGTCTTTCTGTGTGGCCCTTTTGTCTGCCGCTGCCTCCCTGCCTCTGAGCAGTGATCTCTGGCTTGGACCGCAGCACCAGCAGCAACAGCAGCAACAGCAGGCTTCCTGGCTCTAAAAGCACATCTGCTGGTTCTCAGGCAGCTGTCAGGGAGCTGTCTGTTCTCGGAGATCTGACCAGACTCCTCCTGGGCTGGAACACTAATCCCCAGCACAAGACAGGGACAATACCACCAACCTAAACTCTCTGATCTGCCACTATAAATCCAGATTTATCCAAGCTCCCAGGGAAGAAAGTTGTATGCATTTTGAGTTGGCACTGCAGGTAGCTAATGGAAAGCAGTGTTACCGCTACACATTTTACAGGCAGCAGGTAAACGTAGTAACCAAACACGATGAATTGTGGCTCTAAATGAAGAGTGTGGCTGGCCTGATGTTTGTTGATGCTTCCACGGCACGTCAGTGACAGCAAGATTGTTGATGAGGGGAGATCTGAGAGAAGCTGCTCACACTAGCTATCCCTGCTTCCTTCTTGGACAGAGAATGTGTTTTTGTCAGTGTCACTGCTAAATTAGACAAAACAAAAAATGGGATATGTTTATTATCACTCTGGACTCGTTTATGTATGTTTTTTGACATTGGTTAATGTCCATCACGCAAATACGTATGCTCTCTGGTGATGTTGGTATGAGTGCGTGCGTGTGTGTGTGTGTGTGTGTGTGTGAGAGAGAGAGAGAGAGAGAGAGAGAGAGAGAGAGAGAGAGAGAGAGAGAGAGAGAGAGAGAGAGAGAGAGAGAGAGAGAGAGATTAATTGTTGTATGTGGAAGATGCTCCAGTCAGGGTGCCTTAGAAGTATCCAGGTGGTTTGTGGAGGGCTTTGGCCTTGGTCCGGCTGAGAAAAGCAGCCCCCTCTGCCACTCAGGGCCAGCGGTTAGGCGGGGGACATCGTGTTTACTAAACACATGCAGCTGGCCCTCCACCACATCTGGCCTTGTTTTGGGGAAGGGCTAAGGAGTTTATAGTTTACTCAGTTTGCTGCTGTTTGAAGACTGGAGGCTTGAAAGCTCAAATGGCTGTGTTTGTGTGTGGGTGTGTTTGTGCGTGTTTGTGTATGCACGTAAGTAAGGAGGGGGTATCTTGTGGTGAGTCATCCTCCGAGGTTTGAGAGCGGGGTCATGGGGTTTGCGGTGACACCAGAGCGGCTCTGGGTTCCCGTCCACCTGCTGTCCGGACTGATCCACGGACACAGAGGCATGTTTATGGTCTGTCAACAGGGCCCTGCAGTGGCAATATAGCCCTTTTTAGGACGGGGGTCCGGGGGGGGGGGGGGGGCTCTCGCACGGTTGCAGCTTCTCCAGCACTCGCACATTCCTCAGTCACTAACTAGTGTCTCCTTCACATTCCGTGATTACTCCCCAAGGTCATGCCGATTGAGAAAAATCACTGGTTTTATGAGTTTATGGGAGTCCTAGAAAAACAAAGTAACAATAGCCAATCATTGCCCAAACAGAGAGCAGTTAACAACACTCTTGTGAGTGGTGGACCCTGTTAGATCCTTCTGTAGACGAGGTGGCTATTCCCCTGCGTCCCATGTCTTTTATTCTCAGTGGTAACCACGGAGGAAAGGGTTAAGAAGACTAACAGACAGCTCCTGTGTTTCCTGAGGAGGGCCAGTGACTGTGTGAGTGACAGACTGGGCCCAGTGGGACCCTCTCGTTGCTGACCCATCAAACGCCGTGCTCTAACCCTGGACTCCTTCTCATTACCCCAGAGGGAAAGAGATGGCAGCTTGGGACTCCACTGCCGACGGCGTGGACAAGGGACTGCTGTGGTGGTCGCAGAGGGAGGAAGTTACATTTTTTTATTTGTATTGTTACTCTTTTAGTAACAATTAGGAATTTATTTATTAGGAATAGGAAAGGCAATTGTAAAATAGCTTTCTTTAGCTTTCTTATCAAAGTTCACTTCCTGCATTTGGAAGCCCGCAGACGTCATGGCTTCCTTGCAGGTGTGCCCTGTACCCCTCGCCTCCTGGATGAAGATGGATGAGGCCCCACTCAGGCTGCTTGTGATCACAAGGCTAAACCCTTCAAGGCCCCGCCAGAGTTCTTTAGTGATGTGTAGATGATTTCACAGGGAGTCCACTGAGCCAAAGTGGCGAGGTTTATGCAGAACGGAGGGCCCATAGGTCGTGTCAGCTAAGAGAGCGCCCCCCCCCCCCACCTCCTTACCCATTTCATTCAACATGTCTACTGACGTGTCCTTTGAAGATTCCAGGCCTGAACGTTCAGCACAAGGGGCCACCATCATTCTCTAATGGCTCGTATAGAACGATTGAGTAAAAAAAAAAAAATCCCCCAACTCAACAGACGTGTGTGTGTGGGTGTGTGTGTGAGACTGTCTGCCGGGGATGTCTCTTGATCTAGGTACTTTTTTTCTTTCCCTTCTGCAGCACTGAATCTAGAATCTCCTTTTCCCTTCCTTTCTGTGTGGGTGCTGGAGCTGACTACTTTTCAATTTCTTTAAAATATGTTGCTCCGTGTTGCATCATCGGCACATCCGAGAGAAGTGACTACGAGACGGAAAATCACCTGTTTCGTTTGTCCCGTTCTAGTCTAATCCAATGTGTAGCTTCCCCCTGTCTGTCCTCAGCAGCTGCAGATTATAACTCATGGAATGTTCTATCCTGAGCCCTCTCTCTCTTCATTATTGTCACTGTATTGCGCGCTCTCTCTCTCTCTCTCTCTCTCTCTCTCTCTCTCTCTCTCTCTCTCTCTCTCTCTCTCTCTCTCTCTCTCTCTCTCTCTCTCTCTCTCTCTCTCTCTCTCTCTCTCTCTCTCTCTCTCTCTCTCTCTCTCTCTCTCTCTCTCTCTCTCTCTCTCTCTCTCTCTCTCTCTCTCTCTCTCTCTCTCTCTCTCTCTCTCTCTCTCTCTCTCTCTCTCTCTCTCTCTCTCTCTCTCTCTCTCTCTCTCTCTCTCTCTCTCTCTCTCTCTCTCTCTCTCTCTCTCTCTCTCTCTCTCTCTCTCTCTCTCTCTCTCTCTCTCTCTCTCTCTCTCTCTCTCTCTCTCTCTCTCTCTCTCTCTCTCTCTCTCTCTCTCTCTCTCTCTCTCTCTCTCTCTCTCTCTCCCTCTTTTCTCTCTCTCTCTCTCTCTCTCTCTCTCTCTCTCTCTCTCTCTCTCTCTCTCTCTCTCTCTCTCTCTCTCCCTCTCTCTCTCCTTCACCACATCCATCTCGTAGTGTCATGGGCCTGTCCCCCCGGGGTAGTCACGGTGCATCCTAATGGGCCTGTCCCCCCGGGGTAGTCACGGTGCATCCTAATTGGCCTGTCCTCTCCCCTCTTTACCGTCCCACAGGGAGCCTCTTGGTGCGACCTCGGTGCTAAAAGTGACCTCCCTCGCCTCCTCGTTCTCCTCCTTCTCCTCCGTCTCTGTCTGGCCGTCTGCCACATCTGCCCTTTGTCCTTTGTTCTTCTCCAGTCTTTCTTCCCACAGCCGGAGAACGAGGGAAATTCCTTTGGATTCTTATAATATTGAAATTCTTTCTTTCTTTCTTTTGTTTCTTTTTTGATCTACCAGTGTTCTGCCCTCCTTGGTTTCCCACAGCGCTTTGTCGGAGGGGAGGTAGGGCCAACGAGGTTGTGAGGTTTCCAGCCATGTCCCAGAGGCAGGGAGTTATTGAGCTGGAAAGGGGGGACTAAAACAGGAAGCTCAGCAGGGAATGCACCTGGACATTATTCACCGGCAGACCCGAGGTGCTCCGAGAGTCTGAGAGGCCGTCTGCCTTCCTCTCTCTCCCCCAGAGAGAGCCTCGTTGCTGGGCTCTAGACCTCGCTCTAGGGCCCCCCTCGTTGAAAGTTACCCAACCTGCTGTCACTGTGTTTTTTGGCTGGTACTTCATCATAGGTCGGTCAAATACACCCTGTGCTGTTGGCAATAGACCCTTGCATAGTGAAACCAGGGGACAAAGGAACAACTCCTTGCAGCGTGTAAGCTGCGTGTGTCAGTTTCACGAGCGCTGCCGATCAGCATTATTCATTCGTGGCCCAACGTGTTTTTGTTTCTCGCAGTTTTTTTTTACTGTCTTGGCGTCAGAGGTCGAAGCAAACACATGTGCCAAAGCTGTGATCTTTCCCCCTCCCCTCAAAGCTGTCCCCTCAGACGCATGCCTGTGATATGTGTGTCGGTGTGTGTGTGTGTGTGTGTGTGAGTCGTTGTGTGGGTCGGTGTGTGGGACGGTGTGTGTGTGTGTGTGTGTGAGACTGTCTGCCGGGGATGTCTCTTGATTTATTTGGTCCGAGCCCAGCATGGAGAAGGGAGCGGGGGGGGGGGGGGGGTGGGGGGCCTGTGTTTGTACAGAGACGTGATACTCACCGAGGGGCCGGTCCGCTCGCTGCTCTGGCCTCGTGGAACAGCAAGCGGCTGTGGGCTTTCACACCTCGCCACTCCTGCGACCACCTCCGACACAGGGAGGGCCGACCGCGTGAGGAAGCGAACCACCTGCATTTCTGTGTCCGTGGCCCTCACACACACACAAACACACACATTTTTTCAAACGCATACATTCATATTCGTTCCATAATAGTTGCGTACCGTTCATGCCGAGACTGAAACGTCATTTTAGTCATTCCCTGTCAGCTTTAGTAAGTTTAAATAAAACCTTGCGTGTGTGATCTCAGTTGACTGATGTCCCCGCAGAGCTGCTAGGAGGAATTATCATTCTGTTTTGACAATGATACAATATGTAATGCAATCTACTTTTGATTGGGCGTCGTTGTGCTCTGTCCCACGCGGCGGTGAATACAGCGGCATAACAGCAACGGACCGATCGGAGAAAGTCAACTGCATTTCCCCCCACGTCCACTAGCACTGCACAACGTCCACGGCCTTTCCGTGAGGCCCAGGCTTCATTCCTGCCTGCCTCCCAGTCCCTTCCCGCTCTCTCGAGTGGGGAGAGCCACGGTCAAATCCTCTGAAACACGGAGGTCGAGGGGAATTGGGTAGTTTGTCCGTTGCGTCCGCCGTGACAAGCACTGAGACGGGGAGGTGGCCGCCCACCCAGACCTCTACCTTTTCTTTCCCACCAACTCAATGGAGAGGAATTGGATTTAATTACAGAGGGGATGGGAGTAGGGAGAGTGGGCAGGGGAATTGGGTGAGTGTCGGCTCTCTACATATCAGGTGGAGGGATTAAGGGATCGTGAACATAGAATCTGTCCTGACATAAAAACAATTTAAAAACGGTGGCTGTGCCGCAGCTCATTGCTGCTCGCGATATTAGGCTGATTAGGTTCGGAATGTTAAGTCCTCGGAAATTGCCCCTATGTTCCCAGCTGGCTCCCATGCTTAGCGGAGGGCCTGTTCAGGTATGTGTGCGGGCATCACAACATGTGGGGACTGTTACTGTGGGGCCGCTCAAGGTCTGCGCCGCATCCTCTGCCCTGGGCTGTGTCATGCAGCGCGCTGCGCACACACACACACGCACACACACACACACACGCACACATACACACACACACACACACACACACGGTACACTTTCTCATAGTCGGAAGCAGACTTTGTTTCATCTTACTAAATTGTGTGCAAAAAAAACCCCTCACTTGAACGCACAGTGTGTGGCTGGCTGTATGAGGCACACACACACACGACAAGATTCACACGTTCACACGGACGCCCGCGCTGATCCCGCGCTTCCTCTCCGTAGCCGTCTGAACACAGGGGGCGGTAATTGTTTTCAGCGTTCCTCCCCTCTGAGCGGAGCCCCAGCCAGATGAGGGTAATCAGGGTATTTGTACACTTCATTCCTAATAAGAGACTGCTAGCACATGTCGGCTCCTAATGGCCTCCGCGTGTTTCCCATACGTTAAGAGCCTCTTGGAACACCGTCCCGCGCTTCCTCCGTTTGTGTTTGCTCACTTGAACGACGACGAGTGCTCGTCGAGAGGCGCGTCGCCTAGGCCATATCAACGTTAGTGCTTCTCCGTGCGGAATAAAGCCTCCTCCACAGCTTTTTATTACCTTTGCTATCTCTTTTAGTTTTTTTCTAGTGGGGGTCATTATCGATGTGCTCTGGCTTTGTCAGTCCTTTGTAAACTCCCGGTGGCGTCGTGCTTCATTATCGTCAAACTTGTGCTGCGCGGTGTTCTTGAATGCTGCTCCTTCCTCTGGACTGTGTTGTCACATGTCCCCGTGTCTCTATGTCCCTGTGCTTTCCATCAGATCCTTTTAAGTATAGGACGGCAAGCCTAATCAAAGCCATCGGGGCGCTCCTTCCCCTCACTTAAAGTGACATGTTTTCCCCTTGTTATGATCTCCCTTCAAATAACACTGTCATCAGAACCATACCGTGGCCCCGTCTTCTGATCAGGGTCAGATGTCTCACCGCGAGCTCTGGTCTGGTTTGAGACCGACGTGGACTGGGACTGCTTTGCCTCCGCTGCCTTGACTCGTGGTATGTCCCCCCCCCCCCCCCCGGGTGACCTTTGACCCCGTAGAGGGCTCTATTACGACGACAAGTGCATTTGACATAGTGAGTGTAATGGACCGCGGTGCGCGCGGGGGGGGGGGGGGGGATGCCTCTGACTACACAGGGGAGAGGTGAGTCTGAGGCTACGTCGCTCCGATAGCCCGTCGCCGGACAGATAATGTCCTCCACCTTATCTGATGGCGACTCCTGACCCGACGAGCCGTTTTCCTGCCAGGTCAACGTGTGCTCCCTCCGCAGCTGTGCAAAGCCCGCCCTGATAACATCTTGCGGGAAAGAAAATAGAAGAGAAAAAAAAGATTGGTTTTTGGGAAAGAAAGGGAGTGGACTGATGACCCAGCAATAGTGCACTGACTCTTATCTCATTGGGGGGGGGGGGCCCTCTCCCCCTCTCCTTCTCTCCCCATCTCCTTCTCTCCCCCCCCTCCCCTTCTCCCCCTCTCCTCCTCTCGCCCCTTGCCCTTCACACCCTCCACCCGCTGGGACGGCCTCTCAGCGAGAACCAGGGAGCCAACAGGCCCAGCGGACGTGTATTGATAGGGGAGACGCTGCAATGTAAACAGGGCCCGACAAAGCACTCCCGCAAGTCTCACGGCCGATTGAACCCGTGTAAACACCATAAAGGGCTTTTCAAAGGAACGGGGGAGAAGAGGGGGAGGAAAAAGAATCAAACGCCCAGGGAGAGAACAGCTTATTGAGAGTGTCGGCATGGCCAATTCCCCCTTTGTGTGTGTGTGTGTGTGTGTGTGTGTGTGTGTGTGTGTGTGTGTGTGTGTGTGTGTGTGTCCACGCTGGTGTGTGTGCGACAGAAGATGGAAAGATAGGTAACTGTTTTATGCCAGGGCCACCTGTGTCTTGTGCGTTTGATTAGCAGGTGCACTGGAGAACCAAGAGCTCCCCTCTTCTCTATTTTGTCTATTTCTTTGTGTGACTCTCAGAGATATGATAGGTGATGGTGAGCGTCTTGAAAGGCGCTCTCAGGTATAATACAATATTATTATAATTCCTCATCTCTCTCTCTCTCTCTCTCTCTCTCTCTCGCTCTCTCTTTCATGCTTTCTCTCTCTCTCTCTTTTATTTTTTCTCTCTCATTCTCTCTCTTTCTCGGTTTCTCTCTCTCTCTCTCTATCTCTCTCTCTCTCTCTTCTCTCTCGCTCTCAGGAACTGGTGTCCCCACACGGTGACTAAAACGGTGACGTGCCAGGTACAGAACGGGACGTCCCTCCAGAGGGTCTACCAGACATGTCGCTGGCCACAGGGCTGCACGGGGGGCAGGTGAGCCACTCTGACCAGGGAGGGGTGAGGGGTGACGGGCCTCACTGAAGCCAAAGATGAAATCAAAATACTGAGCACTCACACTAGCTGTACACAGTTGACTTGTCTGCATGTGTGTGTGCGTGCGTGCGTGCGTGCGGTGTGTGTGAGTGTGTGTGCGGTGTGTGCGTTCGTGCGGTGTGTGTGTGTGTGTGTGTGTGTGTGTGTGTGTGTGTGTGTGTGTGTGTGTGTGTGTGTGTGGGTGGGTGTACTCCCCAGTTACAGGACAGTGATCAGGCCCTCCTACAAGATGGTGTATCGCACCGTCACCTCTCTGGAGTGGAAGTGCTGTCCAGGGTTCAGCGGCACAGCCTGCGAGGAAGGTAAGCCCTCAGGGTAACAAACAGGACAAAATAACCCTGGAATTACCCCGTCGTAGATTCGCACACATTTCAAATATAAAGACACTGCCTGCTGTGTTGGTGAGCGTTCTGTAGATGATGTATGGTGGAAGGGGGAGAGGCCAGCAGAGGTTCCTTGCTCTGGTTCTGCTATGTAGCTCTTTGAATGGGCCAGTCTGCCAGCCAAAAGGTGGAGGAGAAAATTCGAACCGATTTCTGGCTCAGACTCACTCCCTACTCACAGCTCTTGTCCAGGTTCCCTAATCTAAAGTACTCTGGCTAGATTAATCTTCTCTCTGTTTTTTCAACATCTGCGTTTCTCTTTTGGCCTCGGTAATACATCTTCCTAATCCTCACTGTGACTAGCTGCTCACCACTGAGTGACATCAATCCAGGTTATGAGTGTGGCTGTGTGTACCTCATGTCGTCCGAGCGTCAAAGCCACGGTCTCTTTGTCCCCTTGCGGGTGTCTGTTTATCTCTCTCTCCTCGGACGTCGAGATATCTCCATAGCGTCTCGAGGCACAGCCAAACACCCTGACTTCATTAATCCTCTTGGTTTTCTTTGTGGGTTCGATGGAACAGTTGTCGAGGCACATAAGGTTCGCCTGTCCCTTGGTGTGGTTTTAAGTTTAACGGCCCAGCTGCAAGCACGTTATCCTCCTTAAAGAGCACTGTTGGCACCGATGTTTTCCTCACGCTAAAGTTTTTTCATCTACAGTAGCTCGCTACCCACAACACATATACACACACACACACACACGCACACACATACACATACATGCGCACACACACACATCCTCCCACGTTCTTCAGTTGGTGATGTAATGAGGCTGTGAGTGGCCCCCTGTCCCAGTCGTCTGGGGAGCAGGGTGGAGTGGCTGTTTGCGCCGGGGCCCAGGATGTGACTGTAAAGCTCTGGCCTTTGTGACGCACCCCCTCTCTTACTGTGGGCTGAGTGAGTGGTCAGCTCCCACTGGTGTTGAGAGGACAGGGAGTCTCCCCCCTTCTGCGTCCCAGGTGAGCTAACAGCCGCTCGGACCGCCCGCGAGGCCCAGGCACTGTCGTAACGGGCCCATTCGGGAGGGATGACTCCACTTTTCCTACCAGCACACGCCTCGCTTTGTTGACACAAAGTGGTACAGTATACGTACACATGGGCACGCGGTCGGCCTATTCTGCACTGAACACCTCAAAGCGGTCTCCAGAGACAGATGGTGGAGACACCGTCTCACAAAAGCGCCAACCTCAAGGCGCGAGCACTCCGTCAAACGAGCACGAATTAACCAATTAAGTTGTAGCCGGAGGAGATTCCCTCCAGTTGTCATGGCAGCAGGAGGGCTGTGGAGCCGGCGGGAGGGATGCGGGGATTAGCCTGCTATCGGAGTGCCGGCGTTCCCGAGCGGCTCAGATCACAGGCGGCGCTGAGTGGAAGTGACAGGTCCCATTCAGAGAGGCCCGCGCTGCGGCAGGGTGGACGGCATCCAGCGCCGCCGACACTTTGTTCTCTGCCTCGCCTCGCCTGCCTGCCGCGTGAGGCCAGGGGCCTGCCAGCAGAGAACCTGATACCCCCTCTCCATCGCTTCCCCCCCCCCACCCCACCCCCTCTACCCGCAACATCCTCCCTGCCCTGATTTAAGGAGAAACCAAAGCCAGCGGCGCAGGGACCGCTGCTGGAGACAGGACAGGGCTTTATCTGATCCCACCGCTTAAACTGTTGTTGCCATGGCGTCTCCACGGCGACCCAAAGTCGCGCTCTCGAGTTAAAAGTCGGTTCACCGAGTGCAAGGTCAGACTGCGAGCGCCAATGTGCCCCCCCGCTTGTGTGTGTGTGTGTGTGTGTGTGTGTGTGTGTGTGTGTGTGTGTGTGTGTGTGTGTGCGTGTGGAATAATATAGTATGTGTGTCCTCATCTGTTTCTGTGGTCTGGGCTGTAGATGTTTATAGGAGGCGTGCTAACACCTGTGCGAGGTTAGGTGAGTTTTTTGCCCGTAAATACATGTCACCTGAAGGATCAAGTGTGATGGCCTGTAAGCACCCTCTCGGTTTCCTGCCCTTGGCTAGTTTGAGATGTATATGTAACGCACCCCCTGCATCCCCCTCCCTCCCCCCTCCCTCGCAGCATCCCCCTCTCCCCTGCTCTTTGTCTGCGTCTTGCAGACTGTGGAAAATGTGCATGATCCACTGATCTACCTCCTCTCTTTACCTCCCCTACCTCCACTCCCACATCAGCCTCCTTCCCCAGCCGTTGGTGTTGTCTAACTTCCAGGGCTGGTCTGCGTTACAGTCTGCCCAGGTACCAGCGTCCATGGGGGTGGACACGGGCGGAGGCAGGGGTTGGGGTATGTGTCTTGTCTGTAATGGTCGATTTTTTTGTATCTACTCTGGAACCCATTTTCTTAGAAACGTGTGTTTGTTAGTCATAGATCTCTCCCCTGCCCTGTGCTTCATTGCCGACCCCACAGTGCTTTACAGAGTGGCTGACATTACTCTATTTGGTTCTGTCAAGACCCCGAGATAAAATGTCTCTGTGTTCACCGCAGCCCCTGGTGTTTTTCCAAAGCCTTAATGACCTCGAGAGCAGTGGACTGGGGCCCAGTGTCAACGACCAGATCTCATTGGACAAGCCCAGGTTACTTGGGCACCTGAGAGACCCTGTCATCAAATCAGAAGAGCCTGTGGGATCTGTGGCTTTTTAGCTCCCCCCCCCCCCTACAGAGTGCACTACTCTGTCACTGTCAAAGTGGAGTAATATTACAATACTCTGTCACAGTCAGACTGGAGAGGGATTACACTGCTCTGTCACAGTCAGACTGGAGAGGAATTACACTACTCTGTCACAGTTAGACTGGAGAGGGATTACACTACTCTGTCACAGTCAGATTGAAGAGGGATTACACTACTCTGTCGCAGTCAGATTTGAGTAGGATTACACTACTCTATCACAGTCAAAGTGGAGTAGGATTACACTGCTTTGACCCTTCATATTCTGCTCTCCATTTCTCAGCATACCCCACCCCATTCTCAGTATACTTGGCTGAAATTCCTGACCAGTGGTGTAATTACGGCCTCCTAATTGTTTTCTATGAGGTTTGGGAGATATTGTCTTACTTCTGAACCTGCAACACAATGGCCTTTATCTCTGATTGAGCCTCAGAAAAAAAAGAGACTTAAGTTTTTGCAGATGGAGGCACTTTCATAGCCTGCCAGAAACAGGGATATAATGTATGCCTGCATGACTATTGCATTCGGAAGAATTAAACTCTTGTTTTCATAAAGGATCTCCCATCTTATGGAACATCAGACAGCCATGTCAAAATTACACAAAATTTTACGAGCAATTCTGGGATACGATCATATCAAATGTTTCCTATGTAGACGTCATTACGACTTTAAAACTAGCTGTGAAACAGTGTGGAGCTCAGAGAGATTGCATCAGTATCAAAAGCGCAGCAACAAACGAAAACAGACTTATATCGCAGACTAAATAATCGCTCGGAGGGATATGGCGTTGTTTATGCGTCGTCTTTTCCCTTAAGGTGTCTATTGGAAAAACTCAGTAACGTTGATTCTGGCTCACACTGAAGCCTGCACTGTCTGTGAATGGCACGGTTGGAAGACGATTGATATCATTTACTTGGACGTGATCTATTGCAGGCAGGCACTTAAAAGAAGTTGGGCCTCGGCTCATCTTAGCAGGGGGTGGGGTGAGGCTGGGCGGGGGCGGGGGGGTGGTTAGAGGGGTTCTGGAGCACGGGGTGGCGTTGGGAGAGAGGTGGTGGGCACTAGAATTAGCACGGCTGTCACATCCCTGCCCGAGGGGGGGTGGTGGGGGGGTTTGGGGGGTTCCTATCAAGGCCTGTATCTCAGGCCAATCGGAGGCTGCGGTTTTTGGGGGGCAGCAATTACGGCGTGGCCGGGAGGCAGAGGGAGCGGTGTCTGTAATAAGCCGGCGAAATGTAATCTGTGTTTTCACAGCTCAGCGCGGCTTATCAGGGGCCTACGCCCTAAGCTCCGCGCTTCAAACATCGGGAGGCGGCTGCGACGAGCCATTAGCCAGGGAGGGGGGGGGGGGGGGAGAAACGGAGTGGGTGTTGCTGTGTGTGTGTGTGTGTGCGTGCGTGCGTGCGTGCGTGCGTCTGCACGAGTACGTGTGTGGGTGGGAGAGCGAGGTGTTGGAGGATTTGTATAGTGAAGGATGCAGCTGTTAAGCATGGTTAGCGGCTTTTAATGGCTGTCGTTTTTAGGAGCTGTAAGTTGAAGGACGCAGTGTGAGGTCACAGTGGGGGAGGGGGCGCAGGTGATCAGGTCGTTATAGCTGGTGACGAGCCCCCCCCCCCTCTCCCCCTCCCCCATGACTCCCACTCTTCTCGACCACACAAAGCCCTGCTATCATAAACAATGCTGTTGGGACCGCGTTAACGTTACACTGTCGTAGTTTTCCATATAGTTGTGGCTGAAGTGGTCCTTCTCTGTTCCCTCAATCAGGGGCCTGGATTCTACATAGCTCTCTCTATATTATCAGGTTGTAAATCTCTCTTCCTCTCTCTCTCCTCTCTGTTTCTCTTTCGTTCTCGGCGTTCTTTCTTCCTCGGTCTCATTCACTCGGTCACGGTCTGTCTCTCTCTCTCTCTCTCTCTCTCTGTCTCTCCCTCTCTCTCTATTTTTCTCTATCTCTCTTTTTCTCCTTCTCTTTTACACTTCACAGCACACCAGGTTCTATGCACGGCATTGTCACACGATATTCCTATTCTTCTTGTCAATCATAAGCACCTTGACTATAATGGCCACGTTCACCGTAGTCAGCCAGTGCAGACCGTATTTCAGTCAGCGAGGCTACGGACGGGGTCCCCGGCAGCACAGCAGCCCTGAAAGCCTTGTCCGCAGCGCGCAGCTGAGATTCATCGCCGCGCGAACGGCGAGCGGCACAAGTGCCGGGCCCAAATTGGAAGCAGCTGCAGAGAGCACGAGCGAGAGCTATGAGGGAGGGGGGGTGGGTGGGGGTAAGATAATAGACTGGGACAGGTCCACCTCCCTAAACTCATGCTAGTTCAGGAGGGGGAAGATCCCAACCGCCGTTCGTTAACTTATGACACCGTTCGATCTATTAGCATGACCAACCATCAATTAAGAAACGCAAACGGCTTTGTTTTCTCGCCGTCTCCCTTGTCACACTCTGCTGGCTGATTTGAATGCTTGTGTGCCGGGTCGTCGGGACGGAACGTGTGCTCTCGTGGTTTTTTGAAAGGTTTCAATGTATATTTTCCAGGAAACCCGCCCCCAAAATATCACAGGTCACATTAGAATTGGAACAGTCCGGGTCTGTTCATTTGTAGTTTCCTGAGCCCGCCTCAGAGGAGAGAGCTGAAAACGAGGCTTCGATTTCTTCAGTCAAGACGTAGGACAACGGAACTAGCTAGAATGGCAAAACATTTACAAAGCGGAAAATAGTGGAGCACAGTACGCACGCAAAACACGCAAACACGCAGGTCATGAACACACAGACACTGCCCTGTCCCATGGCGGCGTGTGTGTGCTCTTCTGTCCCCAATAAAGCGGTGGCATTTCCTTTCACTCTGTAGTTTAAGTGGACCAGTGTGCTGTGGGAGTGACCCCTGACCCCCCCCCACCCGCGTGCTCTCTCTCTCTCCTCGCCTGGGCCCTGCAAAGCCCTGCACTTCAGGGGGGCTTTTAAAAAGGTAGAGGGCAGAAGGGAGAGGGAAACACACAGAGGGCAGAAGGAAGGGAAACTGGGTCCACAGATAAAAAAAGTCACCTTTGGACCTCCATCTCTTTTTTGTTGGTCTTTATATCTGTGTTGACCTCACTGGTGGGAAGCACGTTAAGCACTTTGAGATCTTATAGAATCCCAGTGGGGATAGCGGCTATAGGCTCTGTCTGTGGGGGTCGAGGTTGGAAGCCTTTTAACTGTGCGTGGTCACTGGGATGAGTGACGCCATCAAAAGGCGCATATTGACCTGTCCGCTGTCCGCTGTCACATCACCGTCGCTTAGTTCAAAGGCGCTGAGTGACGCTCTGCGCTTACGCCAACATCTGTCAGCGATCTATGGTCAAACTAGTTTCACCTGGACTGGGAACTGCTGCGTTCAATGAGAGCCCGAGAAAGAACAGTCAGGTTGTGGTCTTCTGATGGGGTTCCCTGTTAACCGTGCTCGTGGTCTTCCTGGCTGTGGTCTCTCGTCACTTTCCCCCCGTGGCTTTGCTTCATGGCGTCCCGCCGGTCGGACGTTTTCTCTCTTCCACCCCGTCCTCCTCTGTCTCCCTTCCTCGTCCGTGAACTCGGTGAGCTCAGCACTCCTTCCTGGCGCGCTCGCGCTCCCTCGCTCCGCCGGCACTCTTATTTCCCCATCAGCCCCGCGGATGCCGACTGTAATCCCGGTGAAATCCCATTAATCCCGGTGAAATCCCCCCCCCCCTCCCTCCCTCCCATTCCCCTCGTTAGATCTTCTCTCCTTCATCTAATTTTCTTTTATTTCTTCCATTTGGGAACCGAGCTGAAAGACGTTAATGGTGAACGCAGCACTCAGACACCGCTAGCAGTTGCCATGTTGTGTTTGCTGTTTTTCCATTGCGGTTACAGTGCTGAGGTTTGACGCTCTTCCAGAAGCCCTGATTGTCTGGTTGAGTCATTTGTCGTTGTAATGGGACTTCATAAACATATACAAAACCACATGAGAGAGGCCAGGGTGTTTTTCGTGGGTGCGAGGGGGGTTTAATGACGCAGATATCCAAACAGCCCGCCACTCCCTTCGCTCCCCGAAACCACAGGCTAGCCACCCACATCACGGAGCTCCGCCAGCGGGCGTCGACATCAATTCTTATGGCCCACTTGGCCCCCAAAATCCCTTTGTCTGGCACTTGTCCTACCGCCGAATCTGATTAAAGCTATTGGTCCTCAGTTCTGGGCGCGAGCGGTGAACGGAGGAAGTTCACGTCCCCTCCTGTCTCCCCCCCCAATCTAACCACGAGTCGGCAACGTTCTTCAGAGAGAAGGGCCAGCCGATGACGGAGATTAGCGCGGGGGTCCCCGGCTGACGAGCGGACGGGACAGGGGGACGAGCTACGGTTGCACACGGGGGTCTAATTAAAGACACGCTTGGCGGAGTCGGCGAGCAGACGAGCCGACGAGGAAGTATGGGCTCCCTCCCGTGGAACCAATCTGCGTGACCGAAGGGGGGATGACCTCACCCGATTGGCTGGGAGCAGGGAGCGTGGAGGCTGGACGAGCGTGTCCGCTCAGATCCGATGTCTGATGAATGAGAGCCGAGGGAAAGTGTGGCTGGCAGAGAGGCGCTGTGTGTGTACTGTCAGACTGTATGATCGCAGATAGGACTCGCACAACTCCTCAGGGGGCCATAAGCCCAACACACAGTGCCGCTGCAGTACAGTGTGTGTGTGTGTGTGTGTGTGTGTGTGTGTGTGTGTGTGTGTGTGTCGCTAAGTCTGTGTGTGTGTGTGTGTGTCTATGTATGTATGTATGTATATATGTGTGTGTGTGTGTGTGTGTGTGTCTTTGTGTCTGGCTCTATGTACAGGTATGTGTATGTGTCAGAGATGCTCATAAGTCTTTGAGCTCGAGTCCAAGTCAAGTCTCAAGTCTTTGAGCTCGAGTTCAAGTCAAGTCTCAAGTCTTTGGTCGCAAGTCCAAGTCAAGTCTCAAGTCTGTAGCAAAACCCCTCTGCAACCACAGGCTTTTGAGAGAAGAACTGGTTCTAAGATAATGTTGCAGGCTATATCAATCTTTTTGTCTAAACATAGAGGGTGCCTTGAAAATGAATATAGACTAACAAACGGCAATCCAATCAGAAATAACATTGCTTTATTTTGCCATGTGTACTGTAAATACATTAACATTAAGTAGCAAACTGTAACAGCATTGTTTTGAACAAATCACTAACATAGACTAGGATGTGATATTTGAAATGGCCATTTCAGATTGTAAACGCACCCACAGCTGATTAATCCGCGGGCTATCTATTATATTATTATGTAGTGGCAGATTGCTCGTGTTTCCACCCTTTCATGCAAAATATTTGTTGCTCTGTAACGAGCATTGTCAGCATCGACTCTTGGGAAGTTCAACCATACTTTTGAACATTTAGTTCTCTCTGCCATTGTCACTATATGAGCAGGGTCTATCTCAGTGCACGGTGCTGCAGTGTGCAAGAGAATGAGCTGCACCCGCCCTCGCACACAGGCTTTGAGAGAGAGCTATAATGAAAATAATAATACATTTATAGGAGGACAAAAATAATGATAATATATATATTTTCATATATCTATAATTATATAGATATAGGAGGACAAAAATAAATTAATAAATAAAACAATATATATATACAGGACGACAAAAAATAATATAGGAGGACAAAAAATAATAAAAGTATAAAAAATACAAAAAATAATATAGCACCACTTCCTGGTTCCATATAGCACCACCTTCCGGTTCCATATAGCACCACCCCCGGTTCCATAGAGCACCACCTTCCGGTTCCATAGAGCACCACCTTCCGGTTCCATATAGCACCACCTCCTGGTTCCAAATAGCACCATCTTCCGTTTCCATATAGCACCACCCCCGGTTCCATAGAGCACCACCTTCCGGTTCCATATAGCACCACCTCCGGTTCCATAGAGCACCACCTTTCGGTTCCATATAGCACCAGCCCCGGTTCCATATAGCACCACCTCCCGGTTCCATATAGCACCACCCCCGGTTCCATATAGCACCACCTCCCGGTTCCATATAGCACCAGCCCCGGTTCCATATAGCACCACCTTCCGGTTCCATATAGCACCACCTTCCTCCAGCCCTGGTTCCATATAGCCCCATCTCCCAGTTCCATATAGCGCCACCTTCCCCCAGCCCTGGTTCCATATAGCCCCACCTCCCGGTTCCATATAGCGCCACCTTCCCCCAGCCCTGGTTCCATATAGCCCCACCTCCCGGTTCCATATAGCACCACCTTCCCCCAGCCCTGGTTCCAAATAGCACCACCTTCCCCCAGCCCTGGTTAAGGTTTAATGGAGAAACTGAATACATGGAAGTGACTGGGACCTGCTGGTTCCTTCCCAGCATATCTCCTTATTGTTTCACTAGGAGAGGATCTGGTACAGACACCAAACTGGATATTAATATTTAAGTTATTTCCCTGTTCTAATATACCTTTTTTTAATTCAATGTTTTACAGTTTTTATGGATCATAGCACATAATAAATGATACAATCTTAATACAGTATATATAGGAGGACTATAATATTATACAGTATATACAGGAGTCAGGAGGACAAAAAATAATATGAGGACAAAAAATAATTATAATATATATAGGAGGACAAAAAATAATACATATAAAAAATTATATATAGGAGGACAAAAAATAAAATATGTAGGAGAACATATCTACATATGTCTATGTCTATCTCTCTCAGTGCACGGTGCTGCAGTGTGCAATAGAAAGAGCTACACCCGCCTTCGCACACAGGCTTTGAGAGAGAGAGCTAGCGAAAATGCATCATAGACGAATGTCCTCATCTTCTTCCTAACGTGACCTATCCGTTGCCTGCTAAAGATTGATTTGCGTGATTCAGAGTCCTTTATTTTGAAACCGCAGATGTTACATACAGCTCGTCAGTCGTCAGACATTCCTCAATGTTAAAAGGGCCCAAAAAGTATACAATGTAATTAAGTTTGTTCATGTGTCCCAAATCTCGAGTCCAAGTCAAGTCTTGAGTCTTTTAGGGACGAGTCCAACTCAAGTCTCAAGTCATTGTTTGAGCGACTTAAGTGCGACTCGAGTCCCCATCACTGGTATGAGTGTGTGCTCGCGTGTGTGTGTGTGTGTGCGCCTGCCTCCCCACCCGTCTCCTCTGCCACATGCGGAGGAGTGCGAGTTCCCCACAAAGCACTTTATCTGACAGCAGAGAGAAGGTGAGAGGCTGTGGGGAGACAGATCTGGAGCGCTCCCCTCTCCGCCACCGCTGTTCTCCCTGCTCCACTGGAGTGTGCCGGGACATGCAACATTTACAGGAGAGCGCATATCTTCTCCCCTCTTATACTGTCACGCCTCACAGACTCCTATAGACTCCATTATCCTGCCCATACCGGCACGCACACACACACACACACACACACACACACACACACACACCCTTCTCTCATATCCTCTCTTCTGCGATGGTTTTGACAGAAACACAAGTTGAGCACTCTCTTTCGACTTCTTCTTGCACCGAAAAAAAGGGGGCACGTCAGTTAGATCAGTCGAGTGGATCCGAACTGTCCAGAAGCTGCAACGCTACGCCCCAGTAAGCTTGACCGAGGAAGAGGAAGAAGACGAGAAGGTGTGTGTGTGTGTGTGTGTGTGTCTGGCAGGCAGGCTTTCTGGTGCGTCTGCATGGAGGCTGTTAGCCCTGAGAGAGTGAGAGGCCCTGCAGGGTGAGCTCATTAACAACAGGACGTACCCCCGGACCTCCAGACCTCCAGAGCTCCAGACCCAGGCCCACATTCCACCCGCGCTGCCGCCCCCCGGGACTCATCCAGGGTGCTTTAACTGGCCCGCTGTTTAGGTTGGACCCCCGCCACGACCAGAACCCCGGAGTGGAAGACGTGTGTGTGTGTGTGTGTGTGTGTGTGTGTGTGTGTGTGTGTGTGTTTGTGTGTGTGTGCGCGTGCATGGGGGCTTGGGTGGGTGTCTGTGTCAGAGAGAGAGAGAGAGAGAGACTGTGTGTTCCTGCCCCCTCCTCAGGTGTTTATGGCTCTCTCACCTCTTCACACTGAGCTCACAGCCGGGGCCTGGCCACAAACACACACACACAGCGATTACTGCACAGATCCAATGACACACACACACACACACACACAAACAAACAAACACACACTCACAGCGGTTACTGCGTAGATCCAATGACACAAACACACACACACCTGCTTTCATGGGCCTAGCCAGCCATATATAACAAATTTGCAGGCCTTTAAAAACAAAATACATACATACATACATACATGTATCTTTGCACTGTCACAAACATGGTTAGGACCGTAGACAGACACTGGTGTTTCTCAATTATGTTCTCTTGCTTAGAGACAAATCGGATACACGCAAACAATCATTTTCTCTAGCTGCCAGCCTCTCTCTCTTTTCTCTTTCTCATTGTGTACTCGGATGTCTCTCGGCCCAAAGCTCTGTGAATCATTTGATTCGGACACTCGTTGCCTTTGAACGGGAGTCTGAGCTGGACCCACCATTGCATCTGCCGTCTGCTCCTCTCATTGGCGTGGGCCAGAGGCTGAGGTCATGCCTTATTATTTCTCTTGGCTTTCCTCCATAGTGCCTGTCAGATGAATCCCCCAATGTGAAACGTCTAGCCCACAATGCCCTGTTATGTCTCTCTCACTGACAGACTGTCTGAGTGTCTGTCTTCTAGTTTCTCTGTTTACCTGTTTGACTGTCAGATATGACTTAGGGGAACCCAGCACACTAAAAGGTTAAAGTGGCCTCTTGTTTTACTGTGAGAGATAGAAGCCTCTTACTAGGGAGTAGTGGGTGGGGGAGAAGAGTAAGTATGAATTTAGACCCTGGCATATACACACTGCTTCTTACTCCAGTTATCTTTTGCTGGAGTCTGGTTGTCCATATTTCCCAGTAAAACCATAAGCTGGTAAACGCGAAAGTAAGACTAAAATAAACGCCTCCGCAAATGATCAGTTAATCCCGGAGATCCAGTGTCGCGTTTGGCCGTGGGTAATCCTCAGGAACAGACATACACTCCTTTTGCTTCCAACCGTTTCAAAGAGCACCATCCCCCCCTGCCCCGCTCCCTGGACACCCCCCCCCCATCATTACATCCTATTTACAAAAGAACCAAAAGGATTATTCCCGGCTAATGCGTTTTATATGAAACCTCCACTTTGGCTGTGTAAACCTAGCTGCCCGTGTAAACAGAGCCTGGTTGGGGCTGGGTTACTGAACCTGCCGAGCCAGATGGGTTCTCCACGCCAGACAAAGCCGGTTGAGAGTGAAGCCCCAGTAAAAAAAAACACCCAGTCCCCAGCTCAGCCCTTCTCCTTTTTCTCCCCCCTGCCCACCCGTCCTCCACTTCCCCTTCCTTTTTCTCCCTCCCTCCCTCCTTACGGAAGGCGGGTACGGTGATGTCCACTGCACAGGGACAGAGAGCGGTGTAACACTAGAGTCGGAACGGGTGAGCGGCCGGCCCACCTCCAAGGAGGCACGTTTCCCTGAGTGCTGCCAGGTGAACGGAGAGAGGGAGGGAGAATGGGTGATGAAAAGAGAAGGGTCCTTTTCACTCTCTTTCCCTCTCTCTCTCTCTCACTGCTCACGCTGGTACTTGTCAGGGGAGTCCGTGGGGGCGGGGTGGCACTGTCGTCGGGATCGTCAACCATCGGTGGGTCAAATAAGGTCACTGTTAAGCGCTCAGAGGGTTGGAAAAAAACAAAATTTCTGGTGGGTCTGAAAAGCGGAACGGAGGCTGTGATAGACTTAAATATTATCAGAGTAAGCACCATGACCCATACTAACAAAGCCCTGTTGAAAGTTTCCCCCCCAAATCCCTGTTGGATGGAGTTGAGAGTCGGCTGGCATCCTAAGCCCAGCACTCTGGGTGGTTCCGTCCAGTCATGGGTTGGTGGGGTGGGAGGGTGGGCATGTGGGCCCTGCGGGGATGAAAGGGCAGGCGGGCAGGCGGGCAGGCGGGCAGGCGGGCAGGCGGGCAGGCGGGCAGGCGGGCATGAGGGCAGGCGGACAGGCGGGCAGGCGGGCAGGCAGGCAGGCGGGCTGGCGGGCATGAGGGCGCACGGTTTGGCCAGTAGGGTCAGGACAACGGCAGCCATTGTTTTCCCAAACTGTCACTTCAGAAATGCTGCGAGACACAGCTCAGGGTCTTTCTTCATACGTGTTTTAACCCTCTCCCCCTGGAGGCTGCTGGCCTGTAGCTGTGCACCCTCACAGGGACAATGTGCCTCATTGAGAACGCCTGTGACCCTAGAGAGAGGGCAGCTGGAGAGAGGGCTTTGTCTTTGCAGCGTCAGTTAAAAGTCCAGGGCAAGACGAATGACTAAGATAGCCAGACAGTCGGTCATGTGTTCCATTTTTTTCCCTTTTTTTCTTTTCTTTTTTCTTTTCTTTTTTCTCTCAATTTCCCGGTTCTTTCTCTCTCGTTTTACCGTCCATAGTCTGGTCAGAAGGTTGTGGTTGCTATGGACACCTGCCAGTGGTGCAGAGATTCCCCAGGCGTTTTTTGAGTGGCAGTTGACTTGGTGCCGAGGTGGGACACTTTCTCTGTGTGCGTGTGTGTGTGTGTGTGTGTGTGTGTGTGTGTGTGTGTGTGTGTGTGTGTGTGTGTGTGTGTGTGTGTGTGTGTGTGTGTGTGTGTGTGTGTGTGTGAGTGTGTGTGTGTGTGTGTGTCTGTGCACTTATGTAGCGGTGCTGGAGCCCGCACACCCTCTCTTAACAACGAGTTGGAGAAACAGTGAATGCTGTGAAGGAGCACTCACCTTTCTGAAAGAGCTCTCTCTCTTTCTTTCTTTTTATATAACAAAGATGAATTCCTTTCCGCTGGCTAAACCTGACGGAGCAGAAACCTGAGTCCCGGCCATAGGACCCACTTCCCCCTGCGCATCAAGCCCTGCTCTCTGCCTGCAGCTCCTCTGGAGGCTCTCCTGCCCTCTTCCCGGTCTCAGAGGCCTCTCTGATGGACAGGGCACCCTCAAACACCAACGTCAGCACTCTATCACACTACAGAGCCTTCCCCTTTGGTGGGAAATGGTCCGTGGAGATAACAGCGTTGAGCGGCACACAAAAGGTGAAGGCGTCGAGAGATTAGGACGGAACACAACACAGCGTGCCAGCCCTCTGAGCTGCTGCAGTGTGTATGGAGGGTAGAGGCGAAGATTTAGCAAGGCACTGCAGTTGGTCAAGTAGTTTTTCTGACTTTCGTTCAAGTGTGTGTGTGTGTGTCGGTGTAGTTCCACACCACCCTAGAGACAGTCTGCACTCCATGAGTCAGCACTGGCTGAGATAGCGATTATTATTGAACCCTGTCGCCATGGAAGCAGAGCATAAGCTTAAGGGCTCTATCTCGTGTCTCAATTATGATAACAGTCCATCCTCATAGTCGTATGGTCACGATGATAAAGAATTTAGAGCTGAAATTGCAAAAAACAAAATTAATTTCCTTTTCTGCTGGCTTCAGAGACTTTAAACCTCACCACCAAGTGATGTCATGTATCATTTTGAAGGTTTTCACAAAGCTTTTAACATAAAATCCTTTTTAAGGCGGCTCGGTTTAAAGACAGTTTTATGTCCATGGGTGTATAGTGATTGAGATTGGTCTACATTTTGACTTTAAAGTTTTACTGCTTTCCTAAGTATCTTAACAGGCGGCTGATAAAAGAGACACAATCTACAAAGTCAGTGACCTTGCCCTCATCATAACTTCTTCACATTTTTATCCGTGGGGACTGGCTACTTGTAAACTTCAGTTCAAAACGGTCACATTTATGAATCAATTAAATGGTTGAAAAAGAAGTGTGAGACATAAGGGTGGGTGTATGATAAATCCAGAAGTCAGTGCTTAAAGTTTAATGGTTTAACACTTCTCTAAAGTGCTGTGAAGTGCATCTCTCAGTCAGGCTGTTCATGGTTTTGGTTGAAGTTTATTTTCCTCGAGTCTTCTTTCCAGCCTCTCCATAAGGTCTTGATTGACACACTCTAGAAGTCCCGATGTCACCATGCATTTACCTTGATTGTTCATATTATTCTTATTATTATTATTCTTCTTCTTCTTCTTATTATTATTATTATTATTATTATTATTAATAATAATAATAATAATAATAATAATAATAATAATAATAATAATAATAATAATAATAACAATAATGATAATAATAATAATGATAATGTATTCAATAATTTACTTATTTTATATAAGTCTTGAAGACAGTATATGCTATCACATCTGTTACTTGCTCCGAGTGACAAACATACCAACTAACATCCTCACTCTCTGTGGACTCCATCGCATGATTTATCTTACAGTCTTGTATGCGCTGTCAGACTGAGGGCCTTAGACACCCAGCCATTTTGACTACACTGCCAGAGGCCTAGGGAAATCTCACAGGTCCCGTCTTCTCTCGTTCCAAGCCAAGAACTCTTACTGTTGGCCTGCTAACACTACGGGACAGGAAGGACACACACACACACTTACACACTGCCGAATACAGACAGCATTTGGCTGGATATTTTATAAAGTGTCTGTGTGTGTGTGTGTGTGTGTGTGTGTGTCACACACTGCACTTGTGTCTGGCTCAGGTGGAGTGTTCCTCCCTCCAGCTCGCGGTTCACACCCCAGTGACTGTAGGAGGTCCCGTCTGCCTGTGATTTAGCACTGGCCCACACCTGACAGCCTGGAAAGACCCCTGTATGGAGCCCTGAGTCTCCGTCACATTGTTATAAGGGCTGTCGATTTTTCTGCCTTGATCTCCTTTTGTTTTGTTAACGCTAGCAATGAAACTGGAACTTTTACCCTCGTTGTGTGTGTGTGTGTGTGTGTGTGTGTGTCACACACTGCACTTGTGTCTGGCTCAGGGGGTGGTCCAGCTCGTCACACCCGTCTGGGGGATGGGGGGGGGGCGGGTAGACCTCTGCTGACCTAACACTGTGATCACACCCCAGGCTGTCTTCACTGGGCGACCACAGAGCACAGTGGAGGGCTCAGCCTTACCGTGTGGCCAGTGATAGTTGCTGTGGTGCGGCTTTTTTTTATCTCCCTCCTGTTGTCTCGCTCCCCCTCAATCTGCTTCCAGACCGCTGTGTGGTGAACCCGCTCGGATGTGTGTGTGTGTGTGTGTGTGTGTGTGTCTGTGTGTGTGTCTGTGTGTGTGTGTGTGTGTGAGTGTGTGTGTGTGTGTGTGGGTCACAGTGTAAGTACATGTCTTTGTAAGTGTACGTTTGCATTTCCTCTGTGTGCATATCTTCACACACTCTGCCTCTGCTCTGTCTGTGGATCTCTTCACGGGCCTTCCATGGATAAGATCCTGATTTAGCTGAGGAGGAGGAGGAGGAAGAGGAGGAGGAGGAGTGCTGCTGGAGGGATGTGTGAAGACGAGGCGCCGCGAACACATCCTCTCTCACACAATGTTTTTCTCATCCCTGGCTTCACTCCATTCTCAGTCCATATTTCTATGCTTTTAATGCTTTATGCTTTCGCTCTCATGCGGTAGAATCATCTGGGCTCACGGAGAGAGGAAAGAGAAAGGGAGAGGTTGCGTCGTCCCTCCCCGTGAAGTTGTAGCCTTAGCGGTGAACTCCACTCTGCCCCCAGAAAGTCGTGGGAATGGACGTGACAGGAAGACTGGAACACTTCATCTCCCAGCAGCGCCTCGGTGGCCTTGGCTGAGACGCAGGGCGGAGAGGCCGAGGCGGGAAGAGGGACCGGGACACGAACACACGCACAAAATGCCACCCTTTTTCTTCTATTTTGTTTTTAAGTTTTGAGATGCGTTATAGAAACACTGATACGTGGGAAAAAAAAAGAGAGAAATAGGTGATGAGAGAAATGAAGACAGGCAGAGAGCAAAGTCTGTCTCCAGGGTTGTAAGCACCTAAATCACGAAAGCCCAGCAGGCTTAACAACTCAGGCATTTTAAAAAACAACAACTACTCCTTCTTTGAACCACAGCGAAACACTAATGAGGGGGTCGGGTCCCCTTGAGAAGGGATCGGTTTTGTACAGAAGGTCGTGTGTGTTTGTACAGCTTGAGATTTAATTCTGTTTGCGCCCTTATCTGTTTGTCCTCATAGCACGCTGGCTGCCAAATAAATGGCCACTGGATGTCTGGCCTGTAAAACTCTCCAGTAAACTCGCTCACTCTTCTTTGTGGATATCTCCTTTTCTATTCTATTCTATTCTATTCTATTCTATTCTACTCTACTATATTTTTCTCTTTCAAACAGAAGTGTTGGTCTACTTTTTCTTTCCAGCCACTTAAGCCTTCCTGATGCAGCGTTATACTGAGTAACCTCTCCCTGACCCTGACCAGGCGGCTGGGTTGCCTCTCTGTCCAGGCCGGCTCCCGGCCCCTCATCCCCCTGGGCTCCCCTCAGTTCCTCTCCGTCATGCCTCCAGGCCCCTGCCAGTCGTCCCGTTATCATCCCTCCTCCGTGAGCGGTGCGGAGCACGCATACTTATCGCCAATGGTGCAAAACACAAACAGGCTGCCGGCAGCGCGCGGCTGTGGGAAGGCTTGCTTTTCTCCTGAAGCCTGTCAGAGGAGCCTGACGAGAGGCAGACAGGCAGGCCCGTGTGTCCGGGTGACGCTGCCCAGAGACAGGCCCTGGCGGCTGGGGTGCGGGAGAAGGGAGGGCTGGGTGGGGGTGGATGTCTGGAGGAGCCAGATGGAGGGAGATGAAAGGTGTGAACATCTGACAACACCTGCGCAGATCAGATGGTAACACAATGGACCAGAATGGACGAGAGAGGGGGAATTCCCATCAGGGCCGATAACAGCATGGAGCATCCCTGAGATAACACGGAACAGGCTCGGGCTGTGGACACCTAAGCTACACACACACACACACACACACACACACACACACATCCTAACACACAGTTTGAATATTTATTTTGGCTTAGTCCTTTATTGAATGCCAGGGCACGGAGCCTTGCCAGCTCAGGCCTGCCTAGTCTCGCCTGCCTGCATGGCGCTTGGTGCTGAAAGCTGAGGTCCTGTAAAGGTCAACGCTTCTGTGTTTGTGTGTGTGTGTGTGTGTGTGTGTGTGTGTGTGTGTGTGTGTGTGTGTGTGTGTGTGTGTGTGTGTGTGTGTGTGTGTGTGTGTGTGTGTGTGTGAGAGAGAGAGAGAGTTTTTCAGAGAGAAAGTTTTTCAGAGACAAACAGGCAGACAGAGGGAAACATAGTCACGGTTTGTTTGGCACCTTTGTGCCTTTATTTAGATGTTGTGAACGAGGCTGAGAACCTCCAGATATCCGAGGCGTATACATGGATCGGTCACGCAAGCAGCATTGTGCGTACGTGACGTGTGCATGTGTGCTGCTTGCCGGCTTTTTCTCTCTCTGCACGATGCAGTCCGAGTCAACTGGTACTTAGCTAGTGTGTAAGGAGAGGGGAGGGGAGGGGGGGGGGGGGGTTGTTGGGGTGGAAGAGACGGGTTTATTTTCAGAGTATGCCCAGGAGGGTCCTCACAAAGCCACGGCAATCCTCCCCTTCTAGTAGCCGGAAGACAGAGAGAGAGAGAGAGAGAGAGAGAGAGAGAGAGAGAGAGAGAGAGAGAGAGAGAGAGAGAGAGAGAGAGAGAGAGAGAGAGAGAGAGAGAGAGAGAGAGAGAGAGAGAGAGAGAGAGAGAGAGAGAGAGAGAGAGAGAGAGAGAGAGAGAGAGAGAGAGAGAGAGAGAGAGAGAGAGAGAGAGAGAGAGAGAGAGAGAGAGAGAGAGAGAGAGAACCTCTGCGTTTGTGTTTCTGTCGGAGCTAGGGGGGCCAGGGGGGGATGGGGCTGTTTTGCTGTTCCGTGTGTTTGACACACTGTTTGTTTTCACGTTGACGGCGATGCTCCCTCACCCCGTCACGCCCCGCTCTGCCATGCCCCGCCCCGCCTCGCCACGCCCCGCCTCACCACGGGGGGGATGGGAGCAGTGTCGGCTTGTCGGGGTGTTCTCAGGTCAGGCCCCATTGGGAGTGCAGACGCTCTTTCACGTGGCGGCGCTTAATGTCAGGGTTCGCTCCATGTGCGTTTGTTTTGGTTTGTTTGCCTTCTATTTTATTATCTACAGGAAAGTTTTTGTTGACCTAGCTGCCAGAGCTTAAGCCCAGGTATCGCGTGTGATGGAGGCGTAGCACCTCGCTGAGCTCACACCCGGTGTTACGTTCCGCGAATGAAACACGCCTCGTCTTCAGACCGGCGATGCCGTGACTGGAGGAAACCCCTGATTCGGGGTCAGGTCAGGTGTATACGTCCGGGGGCGTCTTTTGTGTGTGTGTGTGTGTGTGTGTGTGTGTGTGTGTGACCTTTTAGGATCCCAGGTCCAGGCCACCCTATGTGTTATTGTTATCATAGTGGCTCTCGAAGATCCGTGTCTCACCCTCCCCTCAACCAGCCATCAATCAGCATGGGTAGCCTGGGGCCCGGGGGGGGGGATTACACGGGGGTTGACCCCCACCAGGTGTGGGCGACCTGTGTCTCACTAGGGGGCCCATGGTGTCGCTTTCCCGGGCCGCCTCCGTGCGAGTCTTACCCGGGGTAGGGGGTCTCCGTGCCGCCAACCTGAGAGACCAATCAGCTTTGATCCAGCCCCCGCAGGCCCCTGGAAGCAAGTGGGGTCTAATCCCCCCAGAAAGCTCCAGAAAGACACGGAGGAATGCCTGGCACACAGCGCACCATTCAAACGGGGATTAGGGGGGCAAAGCTGCTCAGTCTCACAGTTATTAGCCCGCTGACTCCCTCTCTGTCGGTGTGTGTGTGTGTGTGTGTTTGAGAGATAAAAGACAAAGACACTTTTGTGTGTGTGAGAGTGATAGACTCTGGATGTGTACGTGGGAGCGAGACGCAGAGACATTTCAGTATCAGTGTGCGTATGAAAAAGAGAGAAACACACACAGTCTGATACTGCGTACGTACTTCCCCATATTGTACCGGCTCTACAGGGAGCCCACTTTTCTCTTCATGGCCCTAAAAAGAGCCTTTTCATACAATAGAAGCCTAAGGATGATGGAGTGGAAGATAAGTGACTCCACTGCCTGAGAAGCCTTCAAACTCCCGCATGCTATCTGTCCCCAATAAACCCCAGATCTAAGTCAACCATCAAGGAGACCGGCCTGGGCTTGATGGACGTCTGCAGCTCAGACGGAAACGACAGCCAGAGTTTCTTCTGCTATAAGTCTCAATGTGTCCATATTACAGTACCAGTCAAAAGTTTGGACACACTCTCCCATTCACTTCAAGGGTAAAGCGTGTCCAAACTTTTGACTGGTACTGTATCTTGAGGTTCTGCTGGCCTTTCTGTCTCTGAGTGCAGGCCTGATGGACAAGGTAGGATTGTCTGATTCGAGCGTTGTACTCAGAGTTATGTTGCAGACGCACTGGAGTTACTGGGAAACTAAAGTGCATGTCTATGCTTATATGTGTGTTTGTTTGTGTGTGTGTTTGTGCATGTGTGTGTGTATGTGTGTGTGTGTGGTTTCAACACATTAACACCCATGGATTTCAACTGTGTGAAGACCAATGTGGCGAGTTGGCTTTGAGTTCACACTGAAAACAATGAGGCTGTAATCTACAACAGACCTATCCATCTCAGCATTAACCCGGGACTAGTGTGTGTGTGTGTGTGTGTGTGTGAAAAAGAAATCCTACCATGGCACATTGCGTTAAGAAGAGTATGTCCTGATAATGTTATTAACTTGTATTTATGTTAATGAATTAGTAAATCGAAATTTTATTCGGTAAAGCTATGCAAGAAGTGTGTGTGTATGTACGTGTGTGCTTGAGAGAGAGAGTGAGTGAGAGAGGTTAGTGATGTTATATGTGTGTGTCTTTGAGGAACATTTTCCATGCTTTGGTTCCGCTCTATTTGAGTACCTAGACGTTTGACCTGGGATTTGACATTCTTCCGAAACCAACAGGGACGTTTCTATCAGTGGAGAGTGTACTAGCCACCCTAAATCTGTGGAACGCCCCTGCTGTGCAATAATAATAATAACTTTATTTATATAGCGCCTTTCGAAACAGGGTTACAAGGTGCTTTACAATAAAAATACCAGTAAAAAATAGAATATAATTAATTAAATTCATTATTATGAATGAATTTTTAATTAATAAAAAATTTTAATAATCTAAAACCAAAATAAAAGGAGGCGGTTAAGAGAAAGCTTTATGATAAAAGTGAGTTTTAAGAAGTGAAACTGAGGTGGCCTGCTTAGGGGCTCGAACAGCAAAAGCTCGGTCACCCTTGCTGCATAATTTGGATATTGGAACTGTTAAAAGGGCTCTGCTGGAGGATCTCATGCAGCGATTGGGTTTGTAGGGTAAAAGCAGATCGCATATATAGGCAGGTGCCAAACCATTCAAGGCTTTGAACACTAGCAGTAACATCTTAAAATCAATTCTAAAACTCACAGGTAACCAATGAAGGGCTGCAAGTATAGGCGTAATGTGGTCTCTTCTTTTAGTATGAGTTAAAAACCTGGCAGCAGTGTTTTGAATCAATTGTAATCTTTGGATGTTTCACTTGCTGATGCCAGAATAACATGCATTGCAATAGTCAAGTCTGGAGGAGATAAAAGCATGGGTGGCCTTTTCTAAATATGCAGATGAAAGGAATGATCTGATTTTGCTTAGCTGTCTTAGTTGGCAAAAGCAAGATCGAATAACATTGGCCACCTGAGTGTCAAAGGACAACTCGGAATCAAAGATAACACCAAGGTTGCGGGCCTCCTAACAGACCTGATCTGATAAGGTGCCTAGATTTGATGAGCGATGGTTAATGATGCTGGTGTTATTACTATATGGGGTAATGATGATACCTTCTGATTTCTAGTCATTAAGTTGTGAGGCATTTTTTGACATCCACTCCTTGATTTCAGCAATGCGTAACAAAATATGGGAAACATTGGTGCTGCCAGGCTTTAACGGGACATCCGCATAGCAATGGAAATCAATACTGTGTCAACGTATGATTTGTCCCAGCGGTAGTAAATAGATAGTAAATAAGAGGGGGCCCAGAATAGACCCCTGAGTCCACAAGAGAGAGGAGGACAGGAGGAGGAGGCATCTGTGCAATGTGTCTTACAGGAGGCTGTGCAGTGTGTCTTATAGGAGGCTGTGCAGTGTGTCTTACAGGAGGCTGTGCAGTGTGTAGGCTATGCAGCGTGTCTTATAGGAGGCTGTGCAGTGTGTCTTAAAGTAGGCTGTGCAGTGTGTCTTACAGGAGGCTGTGCAGTGTGTCTTATAGGAGGCTGTGCTGTGTGTCTTACAGGAGGCTGTGCAGTGTGTCTTATAGGAGGCTGTGCAGTGTGTCTTATAGGAGGCTGTGCAGTGTGTCTTACAGGAGGCTGTGCAGTGTGTCTTAAAGTAGGCTGTGCAGTGTGTCTTATAGGAGGCTGTGCAGTGTGTCTTATAGGAGGCTGTGCAGTGTGTCTTACAGGAGGCTGTGCAGTGTGTCTTATAGGAGGCTGCAGTGTGTATTACAAAAAAGGCGTGCAGTGTGTCTTATAGGAGGCTGTGCAGTGTGTCTTACCAGTGTGTCTTAGACACAGTGTGTCTTATAGGAGGCACCGTAAACCCAGCGCTCCTCCCGCTCCTCGTCCGCGTCCTCGGGCCCACATCCTCCATCCTCGCCACCGCAACCCGACCCGGCAGACTGTGGCAGCAGCAGCCTCCCCCCTAATGAGAGGCCTGTCTGGGTCAGCCTGACGTCGGCGGGCTCCGGGGTCTCGGGGTGTTGAAATGCCATTAAGAGCAGAGCCACTTATAATGGCCTCTGTTGTGTCGTCTCAGCCTCCCCAGGCCCGACACTCGGCAGACCGACGCGTTTCGTATACGCTCGTCTGGCGGTGAGACGAATGACGGGGGCTAAGCTTCCCGTATTAAAGGGGGGAAATGGTTCTCGCAGGCAAGCCCGGTCCTTTCGTCTGGGCACTCGCTGCGTCTCTCTTTACCTCAGACATAGCTATTCGGTGGCAAAGTCGTGGCGCGGTGCGCCGTTGTTTTAACAACTGCATGGTCTAATGTTTTTCATCCCTTTTCAGGGGGGCTGAGTTAGATTTTTTTTTCTTCTACAGTTTCAAATGATCCAAGAGTGTAAATGCAAGATGGAGTCTGGCGTGTCATGTGAGAAGTCCCAGCGGAACTCGATAAATCAAACGGTTGCCAGTGCGTCATGCTGCAAGGGCGAAAACGGACAGCAGCGTCTCTCGACAAAAAAAGCAAGATCTTAGGAGAAACTTTGAACAAGAGAGAGAGCGAGAGGGGGGAAGAGCTTGGCCCTTGTGTTTAGCACACGTCTTTGCTGTACTGACTTCATTCCCTCTGTGTAGTGAAGGGAGGCAGCTTTACAGATTGCTTTTGAGGCAGAATATCGCCTACGGGGAGTTGGAAACAACCAGGTCTGGCAACCGAGCGCTCTCTGCCTGGCTCTGGATTCAACGCTGCACTCACACAGGCCCCGGATTGGACTCGAGATTCAGTGTTGGGTTGTCATGGTCACCGGCCCTCTGTTGAACTGTTGATTGTTTTATGTTGCTTAGGTGGGTGGTGATGGGGAGGATTCAAGCCATTAACGTTCTTACTGTCATCAGCACACTCACGCACACGCACCGTCATGTGTATGCACACATCCCAGACACACACACACAAACATACACACACAGACACATACACATACAGACACACGCACACTGAGACACATCACTTCACAGCAAGGAAATTGCGTTTGGCTGATGGGGCAACACAACACCAGGCCTCTTGAACTAAAAGGAGTCAATGTTCAACCTAACCTTTGGGTTGTTGTGCTGTGGCTATATAAACTATGCGTGTTGGAGTCAAAACATCGAGTTCACGGGACTGAACTGTCCAGCACCAGCTGAATATAGCCCGGGTCACAGAGACGGATGTTTAGCTCAGAGCCTGTGGACTGGTCTGGTTCTGCCTGCCTGCCTGCAGTTGTGGCCAGAGAGCCTTTCCCGTCAAACCTCCTTCGCTACGGTCACCAGCGAACCAAAGCACAGGGCTCCCTGACCAAGAAATCCACCGGCATGTTTTTGCAGGGACCAAACCATGGCGTGCAAAATGAACTTCACCACGGCTTTCATACCAGTCGGCTCTGCGGATACGACCAACATTCTTTGCCATGGAAAACCTATAGTTATCCAGATCTATTCCAAATGATTATTATATATTTGATGTGCTCTCTGTACCTTGACGCTTTGATATTGTTTTATCCAAACCAAAACTTTATTCCGCAGATGGGAACTTCCAAAGTGAATCCATTTCAGACATAAACTACATGAATCCATACATTTTTCATCTTGTTAGAATTCAAACAAGTAACAAGCGGCGTTTGACCAGATGTTTGTTACTGTAACAAGAAAGACATTGAAAAGTGGCCCGACACGGGAGCTGTGGCGGCGGCCTTTTTACATGCGTAAAGGAACTGGGTCAGCAGATCATTCAAGGCCCGCTGGGGTTTGGATCACTTGTTTGTCGGCCTCATGTGGCACGGCGCTGGCCGACGGCATCGGGTTTTAATTACTGCGGTGTCTGCGTGTGTGTGTGTGTGTGTGTGTGTGTGTGTGTGTGTGTGTGTGGGTGTGTGTGTGTGTGTGTGTGTGTGTGTGTGTGTGTGTGTGTGTGTGTGTGTGTGTGTGTGTGTGTGTGTGTGTGTGTGTGTGTGTGTGAGTGTGGGTGTGGGAAGGGAGTGTGTTATAGAGAGAGGTCACAGACACGCCACCAGTCCCCCTCCCTGCCCCTCTAAAGAAACAGCAGAGTGGCCTGGGGTGCTTTCACCCTGTCAGCCACTGCCGTGTTTTTAACGGTCGCTCTGGTGACCACAAGACAGAGAGAGGAGGGAAGAAAGGAGGGAGGGAGGGAGGGAGGGAGAGCGAAACCTCCGTGAGACACCTACACCGCACTGTGTCAGAGCTTTTGCAAATGGACGGGGGACGGGGGACGGGGGGGGAAAACGCGGGGAGACGCCTGCGTCTGGCCCACACCGGGGTCAGACACGACAGGAGCGGCTCTGACGTCTGCCTCGGCCCCCGGCGTCTTTATTAGACGTCCGCTGCCTTCCAGGCGGGGAGACGTTTAAAGAACGGCGGGGGGCGGACCCGCGGCTTGGCCTGTCCCGACCGCTCGCCGTCTGAAGCGCCGCGCGGCCACCACTTCTCCAGATGTGCCCGCCGCTAATTATAGCCGCGTTCTGCCAAACCTACGGCGTCGTTTGTTTTCCCCGGCACTAGGAAGTATTGTTCACATTTTAGGTAGGACGGGGATGGGTGTGGGCGGCGGAGGTTTACGTGTTTCTTGAAATAGAAAACGAACAAACAAACAAACAGGCTTAGCCTTGCATTTTCCCGCTTGTTTTTGTCCTGGTTTTGGGGTCAGCGGTTGTGTCTTTGAACACACCCTGAGCCACTGGTTGTTGTGGGGCACATTCTCACAAAGCACTTAACTGCCCCAAAACGTTGCTGGTCCAAAGTGTTCCACATTGCCAACTCAGTGCCAGTGAAAATGCGTGTGGCGTAAAGACACTGAAATGGCGTAGTTTCCATTTAAACCTCTTACGTTCTGATCCCCTCATGGTAATCCAGTATGTGGGCCACATCGCCATGCTAGTGTCGCACTTAGAGAAAGCAGAGTTTGAGAAGGGAGAGAGAGCTGTAGAGAACCTACCTCTCCCACTCGCCTGCTGGCGGCCAGCAAGAGGGAGGCAAAGCAAGGATAATCATTAAGAGGCCAAAAGTGGGAGTGGGAGCAATCTTCTGACAGATTGCTTGCGAAACAAAGTGCAATTGCCCTCTAATTATTCTCCAAGCAAAGCGCCCTTGGGGGGCGTTTCTCAGCAGTCCAGACCCACCGTCAGCACGGCCAGAGAGGGCTCTGCTCTACTGGGGGTCCATGCTCCGGGACGGTGCTGGAGGCTGGAGGTCGATAGGCACAGCACCATGTGGGGGGAAAGGCCTACCAGTCAGTCTGGTGCCGGAGGGCTGGGGCCAGGGCCCTCCTTTCCCCCAGAGAGCCCGTGAGGGCAGCAGATGTGTTCTGTCCAGACAGACATCCCCTGTTGTCGTCTTCGTCGTCCTCCTCGTCGGCCCTCACTCACTCTGTCAGGCAGGTACCGCTCTGTAATTACATACCGCCGCCTCGCCAGTCAGGGGGAGGAAGAGGGGGTGGGCAGCCAGACCCCACAGAACAGTCTGGGACTGCCATTAGCATCACTGGGGGCACAGGGTGGAAAAGGGGAGGGAGGGAGGCACAGAGAGAGAGAGAGAGAGAGAGAGGGACTGAAAGGGAGAGAGAGGCAGACTGCACAAGGAAAAAAGAAAAAGAAAAGAGCAAGACTAACGGATGGCGGGGAAGAGGACTAGGTGGAGAGTGGGAGAGTGAGTGAGAGGGAAGGAGGGAGGAGAGAGTAACAGTCTCTGTCTGGGACGAGGTGGGAGGAGGAGAGGTAAGACACCCTTCGTTTCCTTTGTAAGATTAGAGGCTCCCTCTCTGTGAGCACATCTGGATGGTCTGGACGAGCAGACACACACGCGCACACACACACACACATACACATACACACAGCTGCTGTGGGACATAGTTAGGCTCAGCACTTTACTGCACTGGGAAAAGTAGTGCCTTCATTCGCCCTGGCTCCTGTATCACCGTGCGCGTGTGCGTGTGTGTGTGTGTGTGTGTGTGTGTGTGCACGTGTGCATATGCGTGTGTGCCTGTATTTAAGATTTAAGTCTGTATGTTGGAGAAAGAATGTGCATGTGTGCAATCTAACCTCACTGGACTGGTTTGAGTACCAGCTCTGTGGAAGCCAGTTAACAGCTCATCTAGCATCCTGGACACTGAGGCCTACAGCACGCAGCCCCACTGCCCCCACCCAACCTCCCAGTCAAACAGCCATGCACTGGCTGTTAACGGTGGAGGTCTAACCGTGTGGAGGGAGAGGGGTGGGGGTGGGTTTTTTTGGGGGGGGGGGGGGGGCTGCTCTCCTGTCGAAAGAGTCTGTCTGTTTGGCCTGCATTGACTGATGAGGTGAGCGCCTTTTCCTGACCCCGTAGCTTCTCACCTCAGGGTCCTAGAGGCCGCGCCGCTCCTCTAATTGGGAGTTTGGACTAAATCAACTGGACGCTTAGTCACTTGGGAACAGGCAGCTCCGCAGGAAGGAAATTATAAGGGTCCTGTGCCTCCCCCTCTCAGCCAATCACCTAATAAAAGCAAAGGCCGGGGTTCTCTGGGAAAGCACAATAAACTCCCGGGGTCCGGGGCAGGTTTGTATTGGCCCACAGAGCTTCACCGGGGGTGAATGCACACTGCTCTGGACCTCTGGCACCCTGGGGGATGGAGTCTTTAGATGAAGAGAAGGATTGAGAGGATAGAAATTGGAAGAAAAGCGTGTTTGTCATTAATCCTCCTGCTCAGATTTGTTCTTGTTTGAGGTGACGGGAATAGCTTGCTCAGGACAAAGCACAGGTGTAAGTGACTTTTAGATTTAAGCCTCTGGGTTGTTTGAAGGAGTCTTGATTTTTCAGAGTGTGTCTGTTTTTTTTTTTTTACGTTTGTGTGTGTTTGTACACGTGCGTGTGTGTGTGTGTGTGTGTGTGTGTGTGTGTGTGTGTGTGTGTGTGTGTGTTCCTGTAAACACGCACAAAGAGGTCGTCCGTCTTTTTGAAGCAGCGGAGCGACAGAGACAAACAGCTTCCTCCGGCTGGTCATCAGCACCTGGCCCCTAATGATCCCGCCGCAGTGCTGAGCTCAGCTCTCTGACCAGACAGAGATGGATCAGAATGCATCGCGTGGGCTCACAGGGGAGAGTGTGTGTGTGCATGTGTGTGTGTGTGTGTGTGTGTGTGTGTGTGTGTGTGTGTGTGTGTGTGTGTGTGTTGTGAGTGTGCGTGCGTGTGTGTCTTTAATGGTACCGCACTTTGTAACCCCCGACGGGAATCTTTAGTTTTGGGAGATGCCAAAGTCTTATGATGGCCCAAACTAGGCGCTGTGAGGCTGTTAGATTCGGTCTCAGGGCTAAAACCCTGGGCTTTCTGACAAAGTCCATTCCCATCTCTGATCTCTGACCGGTGGAGTAATCACGGTCTGCTTCAACACCTCCGTGTTAGTTCAGCTCTGGGAGGCAGTCGAGGCAATCTGGGCAGGGGCTGGAGAGTAAGCATGCATGTAATCACACACAAGTCATTACACAGCATGTGAAAGAGAGAGACACAGAAACAGCACTCTGAAACGACTCGTCTCAGATAAGGGGAGAGAAACGGAGGAGGAGAAGGAGATGGAGAGGTGTTGTCCGTGGGTTCTCCCTACGCTCGCTGGTCTCTCGCTGGTCTCTCTCTGGCCTCTGGTTTATTTTCACGGGGAGAGAGTCACTGAGGGACTGACCTTGGCCCATTAATAATGCTGCACAGGGATCAGGGAGAGCGGGGAGGGAGGGTGACGACATAAGGAGCCGGTGAAAAACGACCGCACCAAAGCACACGCACGCACACACACACGCCACACACACCACTTGCGCACATGCCTGATGCTTTGGGCGCTGCAGCTGTTTGGTGTGGCCCCTTGACTCTGGGTGTGAGGACTCCTAGGGTCCCAGTCAACCCCCCCCCCCCCCCACCCTTAACCACATGCTGGCAGGGAGCGGCCCCATGGCCCCTGGACTGGCCGGCTGGACGGACCCTCTGTGGCATTGTTAAAGCAGGGTGTTGTTTGGTTTTTTATTTGGGTAACCTCAGTCACTGAAGGGGAAAGGTGTAACACATTTTGGCATCCTGTCGGCGCCGCCGCAAGAACCCAAACCTCCCTTTTTTTCCCATCAGCAGCTTACCGTGTTTGTGTGTTCGCCTCCCCCGTGTGCTCCTGGACATGGAAGCGCTCGTGCAGTTGCAGATGTGGCACGCACAGCAGCCTCCGTCACCCCCCGTTAGGCCAGCAAACACCTTTCAATGCCTAAACACTGCTTTCTCACCGGCGAGGTTGCGGACGACCCTGTCCCTGAACCCAGAGTGACCCCCCCCCTACCACCACTCCTCTCTCCCGACAGCATCTCTAGGGAAGAAGCCACCAGCCTAGGGGAGAAGGGTCGGGGGGGGTCGGGGGAGGAAATGACTGGCCTGGTTGTTAGTAAACTCTCCCGTCTTCCTCCCTCTGTCTGTGTGTCCTGTGGAGGGCCGCTGGAATGTGTTGAAACAGAGCTGATGTCAGACCGACCTCTGGCCCACCGCCCTCCCAGCAGGGGGTAAGGGGGAGGGGGAGGGGGGCGGGGCGGGCGTAGCGCTAACGATGAGGGCCAATTCAATCACTCATTAGGGCCCACAGCAACGCGGGGTCAGAGTTCAAACACACTCAGAGGTTTCCTTGACCCCTCTGGCGGGGCAATTAGCCTTGTGGGACGTGGAAGAGGGGCGTTCGTTAGCTCCGGGTTGTTGTCGTTGGCTGGGATGAATAGTTTACGCTCAGCGCGTCCATGACATCCCCGGTAGATCTATACACACTCACACACACACACACACACACACACACACACACACACACACACACACACACACACACACACACACACACACACACACACGGAGGAGGCCCTCGGCCTCACAGAATGTCACTTAGGGATGGAGGACGTGCAGAGTTGTCTGCTTATATTTCCATATTGAGACATAAAGAACGCGAAGGCAGACGGGCTGAAAGAAAGAGAGAGATTGGGGGAAGAGAAAGGAAAGCGTGTGTGATGGGGAGTGAGTGAGGGAAGAGGTTAGTGTGTGCGGGGGGGATAGTTGTCCTTGTGCCAGAACGGGCTGAATGCATCATACAATCTGCTGGAGTGTGGGTGGAGGGCTCTTGGCACTTGGAGGGTTCTATGGTCTAGAGAGAGGAGCGGTGCTTGGAAGGGGAGGTGAGGGTGGAGAGGTCTCGAGGGGGCGGAGTGTGCTCTGGAATAAGAGGGTGTATTCTCCTCCGCCAGCCTATAGGAAAATGGACCATCAATATGAGCCTCACTCTATAGGCTCCCTATAGGCTTCCTAACCTACACCTACACCCACACGCACGCACACACACACACGCACACACGCACGCACGCACACGCACATAACCACTCACTCACGATGGCCCTATTAGTGTTTCTGACAGATGAAAATAGACCAGAAGAAAGAGTTGTGTTCACTCCCTGTCTGAGGTTTGCCAAAATGGTACGTTCTGACGGCAATGCAGAATGGCTTCCCACATTCCGGTGGACCGGCCATGTCATTTCAGCCGCAGGTCTTACACGGCTCCATTCTGCTGGCAGCCCCACTAAGCTTCCGAGAAAGACCTCGAGCCAGAACTCTGGAATCAGGTGAAGGACTAATTACTCGACTATTCAGAGTTTTCTGGAATTAAAACAAAGAGGTGCGATTTAGAAGCCTTCATTGATCCCCTCCCCTTCCCGTATCTGCATTGGAGTTCAAACTGGGCTTTTCTTTGTCCCTCTGATGGACGTTTTTTTTATCCACCTTTTTTCTCTCTGTAGCTCTGTCCCGCTCTCTGTTTTTATTTCGATGTCCTCACTGACAGACGCTGTTCTCGAGATCAACTGGCACACAAAAACAGAAAGCGTGGCTAGTTTCACGGTTGCTAATGGAGGCTCTGTTGTGGCGGGCAGGCCCCAGAATGGGCAGGCGTGGGGCCGTCCAGGGGCTGAACCCGGCCTCTTGTCTGGGTCGGGATCACCTGGGCCCAGCTGTCCTGGATAAGGCCCAACAAAGGATTCGGTCTAGCGGCTCCACAAAGCTCTGCCCAGTGCTGCCCATTCAAAACCTCCCCAAACCTAAGCAGGGACACACACACACAAACACACACACACACACCCACGCTTCGATAAAAGAAAGGCAAGGCAGAATGCGAACTAAAAGTGCCCCCGTTCTCTTTCTCAGCACAAGGAAACTATTGTTTGTCTTTCGAACGCCCTCACGCCAAGGCCCGCGTGCTCAGTAAAAACAGGCTGACATGAAGGGGAGCCACTTGGCAAGACTTCGCTTTTGTTTTGGGAGGGTTGTGTTTTCGTACAAGGCTTTTATGATGTCCATGGATCCGGAGCCAGCGTTCAGCTAGGTACCGAGTGGATCGCACGCAGAACACAAACAAAGAGCATGTCTGTCAACGTCACAAATTTTTTATCTCTGCCCAGTTCATACCCTCTGCAGGAAGGTGGCTGATTATAGACCAATCAGCCCCATCAAATCTGCTGGTAGACATGGCTCCAACACGGAGCTTAGTGACTTGTTTCTTTTTATAGCAGAACTCTGCTTCCAATAATGGGTAAAAGGTTGAAATGGGAGAGTCATTGTCCACACTGCATAGAGAGTTGAGTGTGGTAATATGATGCTGCGGCCTGACTGCTCATCACGGCTATTGCCGCTACCATGTGGTGCAGTTCCAGCAAACCTTTGACACGTTTACTTCACTACATTGAAATGCAGCAGACTATAGCATCATTCAAAGTGAATAGCAAATTGTGTAATCCATAAGGTCATCACATACCAATCAGTTTTCTTAACCCATTGTCTCTCTCCTCTCTCCTCCTCCTCCTCTTCCTCTACAGATGCAGGCAACCAGCCGGTGGCCCAGGAAGCCGTGAGGAAGCCGTCCACACTCCGCCGCCCTCCTGCCCGCACGGGGGACCAAACGTCCAGTGAGAAATGTTGTCTCACCCTTTAGCATAAGACAAGGGACCATTACAGCACACACAGTTTCATAGGAAGGAGGATTTTTGAATGAGCGATCTGAATCTTTACCTCTCGTGTTTTCTAGACTGTTTCAACTGCAGTCGTATCTCAGCCCTGACAGACCGACTCAGCTCTCTGGAGGCTAAGGTAATGGTAATGTTACCGTGCCGAACTGTTCTCTAGCATCTACCTGGCTGCTGCAAATTCTACACTATGGCGTTAATGGAACAAGTTGGTCCATCGGGCCACATATAGTAGATATGTTTTTCAGTGTTAGCATCTTTATTAGCATCTTTATAGTAGATATTTTATTCAGTATTAGCATCTTTATTAGCATCTTTATAGAAGATATTTTATTCAGTATTAGCATCTTTATTAGCGTCTTTATAGTAGATATTTTATTCTGTATTAGCATCTTTATTAGCATCTTTATAGTAGATATTTTATTCAGTATTAGCATCTTTATTAGCATCTTTATAGTAGATATTTTATTCAGTATTAGCATCTTTATTAGCATCTTTATAGTAGATATTTTATTCAGTATTAGCATCTTTATTAGCATCTTTATAGTAGATATTTTATTCAGTATTAGCATCTTTCTACCCGGTTGTTTTCTGTCTCATCCCATTTAGGTCCAACTGCTCAACGCTCCTGCCTCCACATCACATCGTCACCTACTGGGCAAAGGGGTGACTGCCCCAGAGTCCTCGTCCCTGGTGGGTGCCTTGCCCGCCAGAGGAGCCCCCGGAGAGCAGGGACCCATGGGTAGGTGTGCGGCACCCAGCTGTCCAGACATGTGTGCCTATTCAGAGCCGGTCCAGAAGGTTGGCTTTCGATAATCAAGTGGGAAAATACACTTGGCGGTTTTCTCTCTGGGAGCACTCGTCCTTTCTCCTCCTCTCTCTCTACCTACCGGCTCACTTACCCTCGTATTCTATTTCCTATGCTATTCACACACACACACACACACACACACACACACACACACACACACACACACACACACACACACACACACACACACACACACACACACACACACACAAAGCACACAGTTACTAATTTCCCTCATTTCTGGCCCAAGTAAGAGTTACCGTCCAGTTTGTCTTTGTTGCTCACTTGGCCGGTGCTGTGGGTGTGTGTTGAAAGAGAGACCCTTCAGGGTCTGAAAGCCCCTCTCCTTCCCGGGAGCGAGGCCCAGCCTTGGCTGCCGCTAAAAGAGACAGAGCTCTGCTCCTGCACTTTCAAAAGGCCTCTCAAAGGCGTATCCATTTCCCTGCAATTACATTCAAATCGGATTCAGCCACAAGCTAGCCAGGGTTAAGATCATCCCTGTCCTCGTGGGACTCTATGGGGCTAATGCTTTGGCACCAGGGGAACACCAGGCACAATGGTCTGATTTACTTGGTTAAAGAGCAAGTGCTTCAGTGAAGCAAAGCCAGTTTTGACTAATGGCTTAAGGCTCAGGAAAGGGTTTGGGGTTCGACGGCTGTGTAGAAATTGTTGATAATTAGTCTCCTGTTATAAGGTATGCTAATAGGGGGGGGGGGGGGGGGGGGGTCGGTCCCTGTTCCTCTTAGTAACCCATCTGAGTGTCTGTCAGCGAGGCCTAACCCAAAGGGTCACCGAGCTACAGCCAAAAGTGAACTTTCACCTCCAAAACCCCTCAACCTTCCTTTTTTCTCGGCCCACCAAAGACAAAGTCCGTGCTTCTTTGATTCATGCTAAATTCCAACTAAATCTTGAACAACCCATACTTCTTCAGAATTCATAAACCAAATGTTATTGAAGTGTAACAGTTATTTTTATTTGGCTCGCGTGCTGCAATAACCAATAGAAGCTCTACGTTTTAACCTGTTCAGAATGATAAAAAGACATGACAGTTTGGTCAAATCTCTGTCTCCGACACAGGTCCGCAGGGTGAGAGGGGAAACAATGGAAACCCCGGCCGCGATGGTAAGAAGGAGTTAAAGGTCAACCCGTCCAACCCGCTACAACAAGACTGACCTCATTAATAACTGAAATAGAATTAGCTTTTTGATGCCTGTCCACCTTTTTTTTATCCCTAAGAATGTAAAGCACCTATGAATGTCTGTCCTCCATTTTCTTCAGGGAGGTTGGGTTCTCAGGGGCCAGCGGGCCCCAGCGGCCCAAGGGGTGAGGCTGGGCTCAGAGGCCCTTCTGGAGCTCCTGGAAGTAGAGGAGCCTTGGGACCAATGGGTAAGATATTTAAAGTAACTGTTACTGTTTAAAGTCACAATAACAAACTGCTTTCTAACAGATGATTTACTCTACTAGGACCTTTGTCACACAATTGTACCATTTCCTACAAAACGGTGGGATTGTGAGAAAGACTTTGTCGGTCATAAATGTAATTGTGTGCACAAAGGCGGTTAAAGGCATGCCCACCCACTTGACTCAGACAGACGACAATCCCCCCCACCAGTGTAAACAACACACTTGACTTCCTATTTACCTGGAGAGCTGAAACAATGGTGGGACAGTCACTCTATATATCCTACCGACAGACTGCCGTATTTATCCTTCTCTGAAACCACTTGACCATTCCACAAAGCCTATTCAGATTCCATCGAAAGCAAGCCAGCTGTCTTTTAATGCAGCCTGGGTGTAATATTCCAGAAATTGTGCTTTTTATTTCCTTCTTCTCGATTTTTTAACTGTAGCAGTTGCTAAACCTGGAGATCGCTGACTCAGCGGCACTGGTTTCCAGAGGCCTACCAAAATATTGATCCTCCGACTACACAAAACCCCCCTATGGCCTCGCAAACGCCCGCTGCTCCTCCCCGCGAGTGGTGGTTCAGGAACTTAAAGGAGAGGCCAAACCTGTTTCTTATATTCCGTGGCCAATGGTTATGTACAAATAAATAATAAGCGATGGCTGGGAAAACATGGAATCCCCAGGCAGTTATGACTTCAATGATTAAAACAATATACAGCGGTATAACTTTGTCATAACATCTGCTCTGGCTGTAAGCTCTCGTTGCCGTCCTTAAGGGAACATGCACGGCGTGCCCCCCCCCCCGTTGGAAGTAACACATGAAGCCTTGCTCTGCGCCTGCTGCTGCTGGGTAGAGAGGAGATTTAGACCAAACCTGCTTTCTGAGAAACACCATGTGAATTCAATCTAAAAGGGGGCATGAGCTATGTATACAAGGGACGAGACCCTGATGATTTCCATATGCCTATGGTGTTATTGTTTTCCCCAACTCCATTACCTCAGGAGTGCTCTATAGGGTTTATGTCCTAAACGATGTTCTTCCCGTATGCCCATAAGAGGAAACGAAATAAACAAAGGATGTGTTTAATGTCATTGCCAGTGTTTGGCATGTAAAGGTTACGTTCAGGGGCAAGAGAGCAGGGTGACGGGAAGGGGAAACTCAAAGACGGGGTGAAACTAGGGTACGAGAGAGCTAGCGTGTATAAGGAGACGTGGAGGGAACCCATAATCAAGCGTGTGTGCTTCTCCTTTCTAGAAGGAAACAGGACGAGGCACAGAAAGAGAGTTTGGGGGAGACAGGGGAGTGCAGTGTCTTCTGTTTTTTTTCCCTGAGTCAGCACAACGATTGGGACATGTGGTCCTCCCTGAGAAGATGAACTGGGGGAAAAAGACGCAAACGCATGTGGACTTGGCCACACACACACACACACACACACACACACAGACACACACACACACACACACACACACACACACACACACACACACACACACACACACACACACACACACACACACACACACACACACACACACACACACACACTTTTTTTGGGGCCAAACCCTAATAATATAGCCCACAGCTGCTCCTGGGTCCAGTTATTTTTGCAGGAAAAATAGCAGCTTGTTTACCCTGACGTCATGCTAGCACACAGACTCTGGAGGACCACTTTGACTAGCCAGCTGTGCCACTGTGCTGCAGCCCAGCCCACTGACTGCGGGTCAGGGTCTGTCAGGTGGGACTGAGCTAGCACAGAAATGTAAAAAACTTCATTATTTACCAGGCCCAAGGTAAAAACTTACCCACAGAGGTGTCAAATCCAATCAGGGCTGCAATAACATTACACCAAGTTATAGTCATAGTTACAAAAAATAACTCATTGCCAGTTAAAAAGTAAAACAATTACTCTAACATGATGAGAGTGATTGCTGTTTCGTTTCACTCAACACTGGAAAATATAAGCAGTAGAGCTGTGTGTGTGTGTGTGTGTGTGTGTGTGTGTGTGTGTGTGTGTGTGTGCGTGTGCGTGTGCGTGCACATGCGCGTGTGTGTGCGTGTGTTGTGACATGTAGAGCACAGCATTACCTCAGGAGAGGGCAAACAATGAGGTCAGTCTATCAGTGGGGTGATAAGGTGAGGCACTGTGTTTGTGTTCCAAAGGGGACCCGGTAGAGCCGATGGAACAAGTCACACTTCAACTCAGTCTTTCTCGCGTTCCTCCCAACAAAAGGACGGAGGGTTGAGAGCCCAGGAACACAGTCGGGGCTTCAGCCTCCAGATGTGTGGCCACACATACACATACCACACAGTGCACGGGCAGGCAACATTAAATTTATGGAGCACCAGTGCTGCTAACACTCTCCAGTGTTTAATGGTGTTTATCTGAGCTTTCCCAGGTCCCTCAATGAGCTCCCAGTACACGGGAATTAAAGGCCCTTATGTTAATTACAATTCCTCTCCTCTCCTCTCCTCTCCTCTCCTCGGATTTGACTGATAATATATGACATCATATATGACAATATTTGATTTTGTCTTTTGATTCCCTTCCCGTTGGGTTTCATGGTTCTTTTCCATTTTGATTTAAGGCTGACTCTCGGCATTACCAACTTGTGTCTCTCATGTCTTGAATTAGGACCCCGTGGTCCCCCTGGTCTCCCGGGAGAGAGGGGTCTAACCGGCCCTCCAGGACCTCCAGGGCCCCCCGCTCCCGCCAGCGCCCGCATCCCTGAAACAGACCGTGGTAAGAGACAGAGGTCACCTATCATTCTGTCGTTGTGTTATGGCGATATATGTCCCCGCAAGCAGCAAATGAGAAAACACGGAACACAGCACTCTTAACGGAGGATACATAAAAAGGCTAATCGATGATTTGTGATGTTGTGACATGACATCATGACAGTGAAATGGTTTATATTCTTAATTTTAAATGATGGGTTGGGGTAAAAATGGTGGGTCATTCGGTTGGAACTCATGTGTTTTCACAGCCTCAATATAATGGACTTCCAAAGGTGGAGATCTACATGGATAGTCCATATTCTTACAGCCAGTTAGCTGTAGCCCCCACCCTTCCTCCCAAAAGGTGGTCCAAACCTGAGAAAGTGACCTCAGTCCACACAGATTCAATTAGCCACGAGTAGGCTAGTGTACGGTTGTACCTAACAACAATTCCAAATTTAACTCATGATTATTATTAATAATAATCTTTGTCATCGTTACCATTGTTATAATAAATCTTTATTCATATTCGCTTTTTTTCTTCAGAAAATGCTTTGTTTCATGTTCCCACTAGAGAATAGTCCAGTTATTTCCGTCAGAATATATCTATAGGTCTCCCAGGCCCTTCTATAAATTGTGTGGTTTTATGCTACATATGTTGCTGTTGAAGTTTGGAGTAAGAGTGAAAGCAAGGGAAGCTTAAGGGAACATCAGGAGGGAGTCATAGTCAGTTTGTTGAAAGAGCCAAATGCATTCAATGTGTTTGAACGGGCACTCCCTCTCCCTGTCTACCTGCCAAAAAGGACCAAAAGCTGGGTCACATTTTAAGGGGGGGGGGGGGGGGTTCTCAGTCTGGGGAGAGACAGAGGGGCGAGAGCTAGACTCCGACGTCATAGGACCCGTCCTGTCCATGCCTGATGTCACTCAACGTTTTCCAGATGTATGCAGTTGCTCAGACAGCAGAGGGGGAGCTGGAGAGGAGGGGGAGGGGGGACTCCTGAGAGCCCATTCAAGGTTAAGAGCACACGCTCTGTGAAGGTTTGTAGGTGGATCAGTACAACAGGACAGAGACAGAAGGGTGTAGTGAGTGCAGAGAACAGATGTGCAGGTTGTGGGCTGACAGACGGAGATCCCTACTAGCTGTAGGTAGATTGAGCTTGGCATGTGGAGGTCGGAGCTGAGTGAGAGAGTCCGTGAGCCATTTATTTTTGGCTTTAAAATAGAAGTCGCAAAAAAAACCTCAGTGGGACGGGGGGGCCCATGCACCGCTTCCTTTGGAAAGCAAAAGATTATTGGCTTTCACGTCTAGATCGGGAAGCTGGAATGGCCTGAAACTAAATGGGAACCGGGCCCTGGAGCAAAGAGAGAGAGAGAGAGAGAGAGAGAGAGAGAGAGAGAGACCCTCAGACAGGACAGAGTCACAGGTAAACAGGAGGGGAGGAACTGAAACTGTCTTTGATGTTACATCAAGCCCTTTTGTTAATCCTCTAAACAGGATCTTGTGCCTTCAAAGTATTTTTTCTTACTGATTAGCCTGCACTTACTGTAGGGGGGAAATGCTTTTCAACAGGTCAATTAATAGACAGACAGACAGACAGACAGACAGACAGACAGACAGACAGACAGACAGACAGACAGACAGACAGACAGACATAGAGGGTGTCACATACTGTAACCTGTCGTCCTGCGCTATAGTTAGCTGTGTGGGACGCTCTGACAAGTTTAAGAGCTTCTGGCTGACAAGCCCCCCTCACCAGCAGCCAGCTCCTTTGATTCTAATTGTGTTGGCTGTCAGCTTGAGACAACCCAAAACACCACACACTTCATCTATCGCTGGCAAACTTCCTAGCCCTCTTCCTCTGACTCCTATCACTTTTCCCCTTCCCACTGATAGGAGCTGAAATCAAACTCAGAACTGTCAGCACTGGGCTCCCACGTATGAAATACGAAGATTGTTGATTTTTGGGGGGGTTGTTATACATTAGTTTCAAGACAATTTAAATTTTGTGAAGGAAAATATATGTAGCCTGATTTATACTGTCGACAAATTCAGCATCTGCTCCAGGACCTGTTGAATCCTGAGAATTTGTTTGAGAACATTGCCCTCTGCAGGTGCTCAGAAGTAGTGTGTATGTTTGTCTATTGTTCAGTCGCCTTCACTGCTTACTAACTAATCTGTCCATTCTTCTGTAGGCCAGAGCAAAGACCCGTTGTTCTCCAACACCTTCCATGACTCTCGAGGGGCACCTATCCCAGGACCTAAGGGCCCTCCTGGACCTGTCGGTGAGAATATCACCACCCGTTCAAATGTGTCACTTCCGCGTTAGTTGCAGATTAACTTTCATTGGGATTGATATCCTGCCAATTAAATTGGCAGATTTAAAAAAAATAATTGGACGTAAAAAAGAAACTGTAATTTTGGACGGTTTTCAGTCTGTTGTTTGTACTACATTTTCCCAAACACTTTTAATCCAAATGCCCAGAGAAGTCTTTTGGGCCAAAACACACGTAACATAAAACCTTATCCACATTATTTATATCTTTTCCTTTTTCATTTATCATTCCTGCCCGATTCAATTAGCTTTCTTATGATATGACGTTTTACAGACTTGTCAGACGTCTATTTGCTCGATCCTAGCATGTAAATATTTAGAAACTCTCTATCAGCCTGCCCATTACATGCATCTTCCTGTAATATTATACAGGTCCTGCCGGTCCCAAAGGCCCAGTAGGCCCACCTGGCCCACCTGGACAGAATGTAAGCTGCTGGTCCTCACAACGCTTACTCAGAAAGTTATTCAATCAAATGATAAAGATTCAACTCACAGTATTTTTTTTTTTTTATTGCTGTAGCTTACTTCTTAGGAGACCTGTGTATAGACATGTTGGTTATGGGATTGACTCTACTCGTTGTCTCTTTAGGGTAAACTCGGAGCCCCTGGTGCACTAGGTCCTACCGGGCCGAAAGGAGACCGTGGAGAGAGAGTGAGTGCCATGCTGTTTTCATCCCCCATTCCCCCTCATTCTTCCAGACATTGAAAATTAAATTAATTAGATTTTTTCTCCAGGGTCCTCTGGGTTATCCCGGAGAGAGGGGATTTAGAGGAGAATCGGTAAGACACCAACCTTGTCCTTTCTAGGCTTCGGCCCTGAAGCATATGAGCCAAAATAAACGAGTCTGTGTGGGAGGAAAATCAACACATGTCACACTTGATTACACCACCGTAAACTACACAAAACAGTGACACTGCCACCTCGGAGAATGGCTCCTTTGTGTACGCGTCGTCATGGGCGGTGCTCTCACGCAAGTGGTGTCCAATTATTGCATTGTCTATATTTCATGACAGGGAGCACCAGGGCCCAAGGGGGAGCCAGGAGAGAAGGGCCTGCCGGTAAGCCTACCACAAGCCATACCGTTCATATTGTGCCTCTAACTTGCAGTCCTGTGTAGAATCAGCTAAAAGCCAGTATCTTGTATGTTAAGGTGACCAGAATCCCCAAATCACATCACTGGTAATTTTCTCCATAATGTTAATTTTCCATATTTTGGTTTGTTCCGTAGCTTATTCAATTATTTAAATAGCATATTATAGCACAGTGGCGTTCTCTACTGATCAAATGCAGTGCATGATACTCAAATGTGTTACAAATAAAAGAGCACAGGCAGTAGGTTAAAAAATGTGTAAGCTGGACTATATACATATTAACTAATAAAAAGTACTTTTCTCCAACCATAAATGTCCCTGGTTTTGCTCCCCAGAATCTGGTCCCCTTACCTTTGCTGTCTTGAGACTCAGATATTGACATGTATTCTCTGTCTTATCTCTTGCCGTTTTTTTTTACCTCTTTTTCATATTACAAGAACAATCAAAATGTAAGGAATGTTTCATTATTGTGGCCACAAATTCCCCAGACAGCAAGTACATGTGATGTTATGAGGGTCTTTCTACAGTCTTATTGTGTCGCTAGCTACATGTTTATGTTGTGATCATGGTAATCGGCCACAATTTGGCATCATGCACATCATCCTGCACTTTTACTTTACTTTCACCTTCCCTCTAGATCATTGTAGCAGTAATAGTCTTGTAGCATGTGTGATTCTAGTCCTCATTGTTGATTGTGATTTCTTTATTTTTTTTTGCTGGGTGTTTTGTGTTGGTGTGTTTTTGGTCCTTGGGGTTTGCTGGTGGACTGCTGCCCACTGACACCACACTGTCCTCTGAACCTAAAGCTGTCTGACTCCCTCTGCAAGCTGCTGTCCACATGGCTACCTTTCACAGTCACATTCATGGCAGCTGTCTTTTGGCATATACGTTTACACACAAAACGCATGCTTGTACTGTTTGTATTGCACAGAGAGACACATCACAAGCCCATCTAACTTGACTGAGGGTAGAATCCTCTTTATGCTCCCCCTGAGTAGAAATCTTGTCACAGTAAATATACTGTAATTGAACATGCCTGTAGTATAATTTAAGACAGCTATGGTGACATTTTTATTATTATCATTTGTTAAGGTTTCTGTTTTAAATCGATAAGTAGATTATTATAATTTATGACAGAACGTGTGTAATGTATATGCCAAATTACTCCATTTGACATAGTTGCAGAAATATTTTGGTGATGGGTAATATGTAAGGGGTGGCGCGGGATGGGGTGGAAGACTTGAGTGGAGTTGATACAGCTATCCTCCAGTATCCCACAATGCATGGCTGCACGGTCCCATTCATAACCACTGCATCATACGCAATGCATCCTGGCTTGTGAATCTGCTATGGGAACTAATTTGTGAATAACACAAAAATAAGGCAGGGTTTCTACAAATTCTATCTCAAACATGTAATTTTTTACAGTTTTGCAAAACTATAAATACTGTACACCATCCCAAAAAATCATTCTTAATTTCATAGGCCATTAAACCTTCAAGCTTGTTGCATTGAGGTATGGCTTAACTTTCTACCCAGTGTAATTGGATTACTGATGATTTATATTACTCACAAAAACATAACTCATCTGTTGCATGACTTTAACAAAACTGTCATGGTCTCAACTTCTGCCTTTGTCGTTTTGTTCATTCTTTTTTTATCACCTGTATAAGCGGTTGTGGTTCCATCTCATCTCACAAATAGGCTTAGATTGTATCAACAACGCATTACTGTCCTGGGATGTGCATGCCGTATCCCAGCCCAGCATGGCACGGACTGGCCTGGCATGGAAGCATGGCAAGAGAATGAGGGAGGTAGACTGATACGCGATTGGAGGGATTAGGACGGTGGGGCGGGGTCTGGTTTTAACCTGCTAACTGCTATGTGACGTATTGACAGAGAATAATTGACTTGCATCTTGGCGTGCGAAATGATTGGCTTATGCTCCCTTACCTTGACGGCTGTATCTATCTTCACAGGGGGACGGGATACATCAGATCAGAGAAGCACTGAAGATCTTAGCCGAGAGGGTTTTAATCCTCGAGACTATGATCGGTATTCATGGTGAGTAGGAGGCCTGAGGCAGGGTCAGCTTTAGACAGGGGCCCACTGTGGTTGGGTCTCACAGCCCCCACCCTACGCTCCCAGACTCCTGGCTGGGACAGGACAGGGATAGGGGGGTGGTGGTGGGGGAGAAGCAGCAGGCAGCCCCTAGGACCCATCCTGGTCCTATCCACCCCTTCACCCAGTCCCCTTGTCACTGTTCTCTGATAGGACGTTAGCTTGAAGTTGTTCCAAGACTTGCAGGCAGACTTGGAGCTTCTGGCTCGCAGGGTGACACTGCTGGAGGCTATCATCTGGCCAGGTAATGCTGGAAATAATCTCTCACCCACTACTGGTCCTCTGTCACTAACCACAGCTCATAGGCTACATGCAGACATTTTGTTTTCAATGGAGAGGACCAGTAGGCACACAGGGTGATAAGCATGCCAAATGGGATTGGAAGTGTTAGTACTAGGGATTGATTTTTGTAGTTGATTGAATAGTTATCTAATAATTGAAAGCATACCGACTACTCAATTACTTGAACTAGGAATACATAAAAAAAACGTATGTTGTTAAGAATGTATATGATTTTATACTACATTATATATACTGTTTACATCATCATGTGACCTTGGGTGTCCTGAAAATGTTCCCACAAATAAAATGTATTATGTGTGTACATTTTGTACAATAATGTATTAATATTATTTTACAACATACCCATATTTGATTTTATTATTTTATGTGTGTGTACAGTAATCATATATATTTTCCTTACATTTGTATTGCTATCTGCAACGTAAAGACATCACTAGGGTAGCGTAGCTTGGTCCCATCTCTTTCTTTCTTCTACAGAGCCTGACTTAGGGTCCGGGGATGGCCCGTTTGGCACACCATCTCCAGGCTACTACAGAGACAAGCGAGCAGGAGTCCTTCCCTATAGGCTTGTTGCCCCTCCTCTGTCCTCAGACACCAAGGTTCGAGGGAAGTAGCCCCATGTTGCCCCTGAGGATCACAGGCTGGGTCTGATCCCTCCCCCCACTCTCTGGCAGTACCTAGATCCAGAACATATCTGATTACCTCCTCTGGGACATACCAACAGATTAAAAGAGGGGGGCACCTCAGGGAAACTCCGCTGATGTTTCTGGAACCAGTAACACCCACCTCTAATCCACAGCTTGACGTCTCGAAAGACCCAATGGCTCCATATGTGTCTCATCTTTGTGGCAACAGCTTGGACATCTTCACTTCAATGACAAACCAACAAACCAAGCTTACTGTCTTCTATGGTGCTCATCAAGCTGAAAACAAGTCTATACAACCAGGGTCATTGACTATGATTAGTAAAGTAGGAATCAAGTTGTGAAACAGCAGAGGCTGGTTCAGAGTGTTTATTTGGGATTGTCTGGAACCTGAGGGGATTCATTATTTAAGTATATTGAGCATGTACAGTTTGCAATGCACAATACACAAACAAACCTCCTCCTCAATATACCTTGTTATATTTCTATAATTGTTTTATTCAATGTTATGTAGTGCACTATAAACCAGGAAACATGTTTCACCTCTATTTACTCTTCCTTGTCTTTTATGATATGACAAGTCATGGTCAACCCCCATATTTGTTTTAAGAAAAAACACTGAACATATTTAATGACTCGCTTTTTCACATTCTAGTGCGATATTAAAGCTCCATCCTAGATGCATGTTGCGTAATAATATCTATTAAGACTGACAGGTATACAGTAACATAAACATACCTGTTGTTTCAATCTCATTAAGTCAACTAAATTCAATCGTGAAGTCCCAGATCAAGGTTAAGTTTGATGTCTTTTACTTTTGGGCTGGTTTGAGAATCTCCCTCACGACAGTTTCAGTCAGATAACAGACTGACTTTTTCACTCACATAAATATGAAAGTAAAACTTTTTATTCATCTCTGTGCCACTGTTGCATTCTTATATTTACACTTGTTTATCTGTCATCGTAAAAAGGCTTGATGATTTGTTGCCTTTTAACAGAAATGTTAATTTTTTTTATTTAAAAGTATGATCAATTGTAGTTTGTTTTAATGAAGAGATGTGTAACTTCATTTTACGTTTTCAAAATTGTTTTTTCATTGTGTTTTTGTGCTAAATCTTGTCTAGATGGTTGATAAAAAAATACATTTTGTGTTTTGTAACTTTGTCATTTGGTAATAATTTATTATGCACTACATCAACCAAAATACATTTTCTGACCTGCTCAAGAATAAAGTGTACGTGTACATGTGAAATTTACTTTACCGTTAGGTGATCAGCTGCCATTAAAACCACCCCACTGTATTGAACAAGAAAAGCAGAAGCACAGTCTTCTCCCCCCCTAATCTACAAAAGCTTTGCTTGTAACAATAATTTTTCCGCATATCCCATTGGGGCAATATTAAAAAAACAGTCACAGCTCAGCAAAATCCAAGCATATCAACTGCATTCGACACATTCACACTTTGTTTTAGAGTACAAGGTGACCACACAATATGCTGGTCTGTCAGTCCATCATCATTAAGTAGTACTGCTTGGTGGTGATGTGCTCTTCCCCTTTGAGATCACAACAGTGTTCTCTCCGACATGGCCATCAATAAGCAGGGAAATGGCGCCATCTAGCTGTTTCGTGGCTGCGAGCGCCACCACTGCCTTTTCAGTCGGGAAGCCCATTTTTTCCAGTTGCTGCAACCTATGAAATACAACGGCCAAAAGTATTTTCAAAGGTGACATTGAATGCCTTTGCATAGAAATAAGTTTGATCAAATTGATAACTTTGAAGAGTGGTACCGAACACAGTCTCTTACCTAAGGGAGGATACGGATGACTTTTGCACCTCCACTTTAGCGTCAGGAGCGTCAGGGATATCCTGCAGTGAGGCCAGTAGCCCTGCCCTCAACATCTGTTCCTCCACTAACTGGACATCTGACACGGGAACAGACCCGTCATAAAGCCAAGGGGGCACAGGCTCGGACCATTGGTGTGCATTCAGGAGTGAACGGTCTCCCATTAGGGGGCTGTTGTAAGGAGGTTCCTGCCTCGCAGCAGCCCCGTGGAAAGGTGGCGCAGACCTATGATTAAAAAAGAACTATATTGGGGACGCTTATAACCATACAAGCTATCAAAATTAGGACTTACAAGACAATTTGAAACTTTCAGATATGGACGGTAGTAACTCAAAATGTATACTGAGCCCATTGACTTATAAGGTCATAAGTCATACCTGTGTGAGGTAGTATGGGTAGGTAGTCTGTATCTGTTTTTAGTAGAAATATACGCCCAATCAGGAATTAATTTGAATAACTCCATGTCCTCCAGCTGTTGCAACACTTCAATAAACGACGGGCGATCTATTAAAACAAATGTAGTTAAGGTAGATAAGGAGAGACTGAGAGCACATATCAAAAGCAGAAAGGACTAAACAGCTGTTTAATTGCATGTTTGGTAGAATTAGGGAACAGGATACAGTTGTGGCCGATGCATATGGCACAGAAGTGAAGAATAACAGGAGTGCTGGGCAGCAGCAGCAGACTGAGAAGCAGCAGGATCCAGGGCAGGAACCAAACGGGGACACATCGAAGGACCTTCCGCTGTGTCACCTGGCGGCTTTGAGCTGTAAAAAGGGCCAGCTGAGTGGCTGAGTAACCACAGATTCGACTTGCCTCGCCCCCACCGGCGCATAGGACAAGGGTATAAATTGGAGGCAATATTGCCACAGAGAGGATAGACAGAGAAAGGAAGGAAACAGTCCCCCAGCGTCTCTCCTGACATGGTCCAAGCAACAGCAGAAGCATAGCGTTGTAGAGAAGTGATGACAGCTCATCATGACTGAAAGCATAAAGTGATACATCTGAATATAGAAAGAGAGAGAGTGAAGTTACTCATATTGTCTAAAATGCTAAACATGTTATTCTGAAGGTCCTAGTTATATGTCCTAGGTTATTTTGATTACCTTTGAACCCTGGGAACTCTCCGCCTGGGCCTAAGCTCAGGCTGGCTTGAATACCACCAGACCACATCAGTAGCATAACGCTCAGCAATAGACTAGTACCGATATAGAAACCAGGTCGATTTGATCCAAACCAAAACCATACTGAAAATATGCGGTCCAGCATTTGTAACACAATTGAGTTATAGTCAGCACCGATTATTGCAAAAACAGGTTTTACCATTCAAGTGTCCTAAAATGTCAAAGAGAAAAACGAATATCGAGTACTTGTCACTTTGAACATAAAGTGATGATAAGCAACAACACGGAATGCAATACAGTCATTGTGATAACTCAAGTCCGCGCAAGAGCTGTTCAGCACCCTCCTGAAATCACTTAAATAAATCAGTGACTAGTTAAATTACGGTAGATTTCTGTAGAGAATGTAATCTAACGCTGATTTATTTCTGAGCAATCATTGTTTCCACTTCTCAAATTATAATATAATACCCAGCCCAGTACATCTGCTCATTTCCGGTTTTTGAACCATGGGCGACTTCATTTGACTTGTGTGGAAAAAATAAACATATCACTCATTAGTAAAATAACTTAACGAACGTATTTAGCTCTGCCTTAAAATAATTTTTTACTATAAGTTTTTTTGTTCTCGTTTTGAAATGACAGATATTTACAGCTATCAGATTTATCAGTATAACGTTTTTATATTGTAAATGCTTTCATACGCCCCTATGTGTAAGCTTAATTAGTTTCTTCCGATTCCGAACTGAAAGTCGTTTGGTTGTACTCTCGCGGAAAAGCCCGAGACGTAGTGTCAGTCATTACACAGGTTGCGCCGTCAAACAATCAAGAGGACACGGCCCGCACGAAGACGAAGATGGCGACTGCTCCTGGTGTGTACATAATTCTTAACGTTTTCGTTGTATTTTAGCAGTCGCTGGATTTTGTGTAGATTGAGTATTTTGTAGTATAAAGTAAGAATGTATTTTCCATCGAACTAGCAGTGTACTTTACGGTTGCTAACATAGCGTTGGTTTAGCCAGTGCAGTGCAGGCCGGATAATGAAAATCACAACGACAACGCGGGCCCAGTCATTTTTGCAAGTGCATTCCTCATGTTTGATCGATACAATATCTTATTTTAACCATTTATGTAGTCTTTTTTTGTAATTATCTCTATTTTTTGTCGAAATTAGTTGCAAAATTATTGATGATGGAAGGTAGCGTGAAAATTAGCTAACGCATGCTAGCTAATACATGCTAGCTAATACAAGCTAACAAAACCCGGCGACATCGTCCAGACTACTAGGCTACGTAGTCTGGGCGCCGTACACGTTGCGGGTAAACCCAGCATTAAGCAGTTGCCATATGAAGTATGTTCAACTTTTATGTCTCTCGATGGATACTTTTGTCTTTCTTTATGTCTGAAATTATTAGTATTCAGAGTTTTTTTTGTTTGTTTTCTGTTTTCTTAGCCAGTAGTTGGTTTTAACAAGCCTTGTTCCCAGCAGTTAGCTCAAAGCCACTGTTCAGCATAGGGCAAATGCCGCGAAAATCTTTGGGACTCCCATATGCCCAGTTATTTGTTTGTCAGTTTTCCTTATGGAAAATGCAATCCTAATTTCCCCATCTAATGAATGTAATTACTTTCTACAGATTACAGTTCCTACACTCAGACCACTGCCCAGCAGAGGTAAAAGTTTTTATGAAATACGTTTGTACAAATTGTTGTTGAAACTAGAGCTTGCCTCTAAATGGAGCCATTCAGCTAGGCACAGCCCTAATTATTTTTGCTTTGCTTGCAGTTATGGCTCCTATGCTGCCCAGCCTGCCCAGGGCTATGGTCAGACAGCCCAGGTAAGGTCTCCCATTTGAGGTCTTCTGAAAAGCCTTCACTGCTTCCTGCTGAACTGTTGGTCACTGACGTGACACCTAATGCGTCCCCTGTTTTGCCCTTCAGCAGGGTTACAGCCAACAAAGTTATGGGTCCTATGCCCAACCTGCTGCTGCAGAGACTGGTTACTCCCAGGCAGCACCCGCTGCTGGTGGCTATGCACAGCAGCAGCAGTATGGATCTACTTATGGACAACCAGCAGCAGGTTAGTCCTAGAATGTTGCATTGCTTTTAGATTTAATCTAATTCAGATGTTGCTAAATATTTTCCACGGTAGGACTTTTTATTCTGAATTAATATGAGGACCGAAGGACCAATTTCTGCCCCATACCCCAATCACTCAATCTGAATGTAATTCTTTTCTCCTCTTGCTGTCATGGTCCAGCGGGCAATAAAACAGGTTTGAAAACTGCACTCCCATTAATTTCATTTCAATTTGGTATTTATAAAAAACAATAATCTATCTATGGTCAAAGACAAGTGAAACAGTTAGCCTCATTTGTAAAAATGTTGTCATCGTGTTATATAATACTTTATTAAACCAGACTTTCAGATGAGGTGTAACCAGAATTTGCTGTGCTTCGGATTTCCATAATAGTGTGTGTTTTTCTTTTGGGGTTTGTGTTTACAGCTGGATACCCCGCGGCCCAGACCAATGCCTACACTCAGCCGGCCCAGGGCTATGGTGCCAGTGGGTATGAAAGTGCTCCTGCTGCAGCAGCTCCTGCCGCCTCTCAATCCTCCTATGGCTCTCAACCAGGCTATGCAGCCCAGTCTGCCTACTCTGGCTACACCCAGCAGCCAGCCTCTGCTGCACCCCAGAGGTAGGCCACTTGTTTGCTTGTTTTCACTGGCCATGACACTGGTTTAATGGCTGTAGAAATGTTAAAGAAACACATTTTTAAAACTCGAAATCACTGCCATCTTATTGTGTATTGTTTGAACTATTTTACAGTTTCTAACCTAATTCATTACAATGACAGCACCACACCGGCTGCTTACAGCCAGAGTAGCTACTCCACGCCGGCAGCGTACAGCCAGCAGCAGGCGGGCTACCAGGCCCAGCAGGGTAGCTATGGACAGCAGCAGAGCAGCTACCAGCAGCCGCCTCCACAGCAGCCGCAGCAGCCTCCCGCCTCTGCCTACCCTCCCCAGGCCTCAGGCTCCTATGGACAAGCTGCACCCAGCCAGTATGGCCAGCAGAGCGGAGGACCGCCCAGCTATAACCAGTCTAGCCACTACAGTAAGAACTTGAGCCTCTTTGTTTTCTTTTTTCCCCCTTAGTATTCCTTTTTACAAAACTAGATAAAATAGATACCTATAAATAGGTGTTAAAAAAAAGTAAAGCACTCTTCTACATTGTCTAATTGCTCCCCTTGGTTTTCCTTTACAGATAACTATAGGCAGGAAAGCCAAGGTAGCAGCAGTGGTGGTTACGCGGGTGCCGAGCCAGCCAGGTACCCTGGGGCTGGAGATAGCCGAGGGCCTGGCAGGGATAGTTTTGATCGTGGTGGAATGATGCACGGCAGCAGGGGGCGTGGTGGAATGGGCCGCGGCATGGGGTAAGTGCCTCTCCTAGTCTCTCAGTAGTTACTTGCCTCCTCACTCACAGGTGCTGTGGCCAGGCTGAGCAGGGCTGAGCCCTTATTGACTTAAGACCTTAAAAATCCGGGTGGAAAAGCGAATTTAGCGAGAAGAACAAAAAATTATTACATCCCCCTTTTTTCTAATGTGCCCTCAAGTCACTCACGATTCTCTAAGATCTGTTAGTTGCTCTCAGCCCTGTCAATGCTTTTGCCAAAGGTAAGAGGGGATGTGTTCTGGTGACAGTGTTTGGGGGGACCTGAGCGACTAAATATTTTAGCTGAATAGACTTCTTTTTGTGAGCATGATTTATGAAACACAGTATGGACCACAATTTGGTGACTTGCTGGTACAGGGGTCAGTTTATTTTTTATTTTTTTTGGGGCACATGAATAATATGGTCACTCCACAATATAATTAAACATTTTCCATTGGTATCTAGTAAATGTAAAAACCCTTCGCCGTATCTCATAAAATGCAACTCAATTGAGGTAAATGTCACAGACTTAAATGTTTTTGTCAACCAGGGTTATCCGTGTTGATCAAAGTGTAGTCTAGGGGTGACAATTTGGTTTGCACACTGGCGTCAAAACATATTGATACAGTCCACTGGGCACATTTCCACAAAGTTTTGTAACATCGCCCAGGCTTAAAGGTATCCTATGGTTGTCTGCCTTGCAGATCTAACTTTTTTGCAAATCCAAAGGTTTAAGTTTTCACAAAATGCAGGGTGTTTTACAAATTACTGCGATGGACTATATCTTTCAAAATGCAGGCTACAGCATAGACAGTTGTTTTTTGACTCTTATGTTTTCACTTTTAATTTACTATTACACATTACTACACAACCTATCAAAACACAAATCCTCGGGTTTGTAATTTTATTGAGTTGCTTATATCTCTCTAAAAGCAATCAGTTATTTTGGGAAGTGTTTGCTTGATTTCTGAACAATCTGGAAGTCATCTTAATTATGGTTAAATTATTCAATGAATCATGGGTCACAAGCCAAAAGGGCTCCTAAAAGCAGTGACATGAAGGGGATACAGTCTGTGAAACAGAAGTGCTTTTAAACTACTCCAATGATACCAGGTTACAAAAAATGTAAATGATTACACCAAATCTCCCTAATTCATGAGACAATTAGATTTTTGGTGGGGGGAAAAATATTACCAAACTTAAAAAAGGGGAACATTTCAAGCACCAATGGCCAGAGTTCAATTCTTTCAAAGGCTGAATTCACTGAGGCAAATATAAGAAAAGTATTGGGGTGGGGGGTATTATTTAAATGTAATGTCAACCTGTTTGCTTTGTGGTTTCAAATACAATTGTTTAATCAACATTCTTTTGAGTACCTTTTTTAACATGCTTTGTCACATTTATACGCTACAGGTAACAGTGAGAGCCATGTTAATCCATCTATACTCTTTAAAGTACTCAATACAGAGCCGGCAGCTTAAGCAGCAGGAGGGGGAACTTAATGAAAGATTCGGGTTCTGCCTTTATTCCAAGAGATGAGGATTGTGTTGTCTAAAGCATGATGGGCAAAGCTTTTGAACACGTTTTTGTAATTCATTTGACTTAGAATTTTGTTAAGGTCAAAAATATTTTGTTATTGAATAGAATTGTGTAACGTAAATCTAAACTTAAAAACTGTTAACCTATGTACATGGTGTGCCTTTCCATTTCAAAGGTTTTAATTTAAAAGTTTGTGAAATTTCAGATGCATTTCATTAGAGTAGACCACATGCAAATATTCTCTTGTAACCTTTCTGTAACCTTATTTTTGTTTTGCTGTCAGATGTGTTACCGACAAGCTTGTAGCCAAGAGTCTGCCAAGCCAGCCAATATAGACATGGAATGCATCTGAAATCATTCTGCTATTGTAACGTGTCAAGTTGTGTCCCCAATTTTCCAATGATAATGAAGATTTTACTATCCCCCTTGATCTGGCTTTATCAGCCAGTATCACCTCCTGAATACTGTGGCCAACTAGTAAATAGCATCCACTTTAACTGATGTTAACAACTAGTAAAGACAAAAAAAAAAAACATAATTGATGTTAATTCACCCTCCCCATCTAACCTTTTATCGGATTTTATATATTATATACATGTTATATTTTGGGGGGGTTCAAGTACTGTTAGGCTAGTCAGAACTGTGTTGATAACCCCCCTCTCAAACAAGCCACACGGCTCGAGGCGCGGAAGTGGCTGTTAAAAAGGATATCGCCTTCATATCTCCATTTATTCCCCCCATAGCAACGCTGGAGACAGAGGTGGCTTCAATAAGCCCGGTGGTAAGTTTACGTGTATTACACTGGCTAGTCCACTCCAGACCTATTAAAACTAATTGAGCATGTACGCTCCGTGCATTGACGTACATAACTTTTACATTGTGGTATGCAGCATTTATATACATAACACCAAACATTTCTTTTGCTGGTCATTACAAAGGGGGAATAATAAGAGGGGGATCCAGTTTGGTTGTCGGAGACCCGAATTACTTAGGGGTATTTTTCCACTCATTCTGGTTTTCAGTCACTGCCTATGGTTTCACAACAAAGGGGTTAAGACAAATGACTGCTGCCAAAAATGTGTCTGTTTTGAGAAACATTTTTTTCCAATACAATTTCTTGGAGTGAATTCCTGGTATTTTGGGATTAATGTGAACGTGTACAGACTTTCATATAGCACGCTATTTTATAAAAAAAAAAAAAAGGTTCTGAGGTACATACTTGTACAGCACAATCAATATTTCACTTGAGTTTCAATGCATGGTCAACCATAAGGTGCCATTTTCAATTTGACAATGTGTCTGAGGGTCCATGAGGAGTGTCTGGGTAATCACAAACTACTCCTCTGGGAGTTCAGCTGTGGACTTGATTGACACAAACTGACTTGTCTTTGCCTCTCTCCTTTGCTGATGGGACTACAGGACCAATGAACAACGGAGCAGAGCGTGAAATGGGTACGCAGACGACATTTTTAATTGTGAACATTCTTTTGGCCAAACTTATTTTTAAATTTTTTAATGTTCATTTATTTTTGTATGTAAATACTGCTACAGTCATAATGAAGCTAACATGAAGTGTGCAGTCTGATTTCAGAGCTGAACGTTAATTTTGCGTGTGACCTTTTTTTGTGCAGGGCGCCCTGAAGAGCAGGATGACTCTGAGAACAGCACCATCTACATCACAGGCCTCACCGAGGGCGCCACTCTGGAGGATATGGCAGAGTTCTTCAAGCACCCCGGACCCATCAGGGTGAGAGCCGCTAAATCAAACCAGACAGAGGAAACTGAGGGAGCTTGTCTTGGACATGTTAATGTACTCTTTCTCCTTTCAGATGAACCGTAGGTTGGGCCTGCCAGCCATCAACATCTACACTGACAAGGACTCTGGGAAGCCCAAGGGAGATGCAACCTTGTCCTATGAGGAGCCTTTCTGTGCCAAGGCAGCGGTGGAGCACTTTGATGGTGAGCGTCAGCTACTGTTTGAAAATCCTTGCATCTTATTACCTACATGGCTGTCCATAAGATTTTGTTGAGAATATGTGGATCTCCACAATTGCCTCAACCTTTCTCATAACTCTGCAGGCAAGGAGTACCAGGGCAGGAGGCTGAAGGTGTCTATGGCCCGCCGCAAGCCCATGATGGGAGGCATGAGAGGAGGCATGCCCATGCGAGATGGCATGATGGGTCGTGGAGGTAAACTCTCCCAATATTTACCAAATGGCGTATCCTATTAAAAATATGATATTTGTTTTTGCTTGCTTTTATGCTTTAGTTTAAACAGATATTATTACATATTTAAAGACTGAACAGTGTGAACTTGACTATCCCGTGTTGCTGCCTGTTTGTGTGTTGCCAGGTATGATGGGTCGAGGTGGAGAGCGTGGCGGATTCCCTCCGCGCGGTGGTCCTCGTGGGATGGGCCGTGGTGGACCTTCAGGGGGCAACATGCAGCAGAGGGCTGGCGACTGGGAGTGCCCCAACCCGTACGTCCTTCTCAGTGCTTACTTTTTGGAGGCGCTTGGGGGAGTCGTCTCAGCTGATCTGTTGGCCATGGGCATGTGTCTAATGAACTGTTTGTTTTCACAGTGGCTGTGGCAACCAGAACTTTGCCTGGAGGATGGAGTGTAACCAATGCAAAGCTCCCAAACCAGAGGGACTGGGTGGTGGTGCTCCTCCGTTCTCTCCTCCGGGTAAGGAAGCAGTCTTTAGGGTGTCTGCCTTGATCAAAATGCTTCTGCATCTTGTTTTTTTATCGTTCAATGGCAATTGTGTTTTCTTTCAGGTGGTGATCGTGGCCGGGGTGGCATGGGCATGCGGGGCCGGGGGGGTATGGACCGTGGAGGGCCAGGGGGTCCTGGGGGCCCTGGCGGCTTCCGGGGAGGCTGGGGTGGGGATCGCGGTGGTGGATTCAGAGGGGGACGCGGAGGGATGGACCGAGGGGGATTCAGAGGGGCTGGACGAGGAGGACCACCCATGGACCCCATGGGCGGCAGAGGCAGGAGAGGAATGGGGCCACCTGGCAAGATGGATATGAGGTAAGGGTACCCACTTAAAATGCTTGTATGTAAATTCTGATAAGCAGATTTCAGTAATCTATTCCCACAGTTAATATTTTGTCTCTTTGTGTTTCTTAGGGACCATCGCCAGGAGCGTAGAGAACGACCATACTGAAGCATAAAGCAAGCTTTTCCATTTAGTGCGGAATTGGATTTTTAAAATGAAAGTTTTAAGTTATGATTCCATATTTATAAATGGCAAATGAACTGCTTTGTATTACTGTGGTGCAGTTTCATACAACTCATAGTTTGTTTTTAGTTACTTTTAAGCTTACTTTCATTTGTATCTTGTCTAGTGCAAGGTTTATTTTGCATTCATTAGATGTACAGATTATAATTTTTTTTGACAATGTATTATTGTGAAACGTAACACTTTCTCTTTTTTATGGTTATTTTATCCCTCTTCGTAACAACTGTGTAATGTTGAACTATTTTGGAAAAAGAATTTCCTCTGATTTAATGCGACAAAATTGATGAGTGACTAAAACTATAACGCAGTGGAATTGTGTGTACTTGATTTGCTATATTCCCCGTCAATAAAGTCAATTCATTTACTTTTGTCTCACCTGCATTTTTTTATTCTATTGTAGATATTTATATTTCAACACTTTGTTACATTCTATTGTGTACAAGAAATCTCAATTTGTTTAATCATTTGGTTTTATTTAATAAACGTTTGTATGAATGTGTGGAAGTGCAAGATCCGAGTCATATCTTATGTCATGTTGTGACATCAGCGTGCATTGAAGAGTTTGGCAGACATTTTAAAATGTAGTTTTTACAACAGTGGTTATGGTTTCCAGTTTTTTGGGAAATATATCAACAAATTCAGGACTTACCTTAGGCACAACGCTCAAATCCATCACTACTTAAAGGCATTCTTATGTTCGGTATCTTGTATTGTGCATGCACGTCTGAGGACAGAAACCTTCAAGACTTCAAACTTCACAATCATTGGTTCAAGTAATAATTCATCATGAAGTCCCATAGACACATTAGTAGATCACCCTCACAAGATACTGATAGTTTCACTGTTTGGTGGACTCCTATGATGTAAGTGTAAAATACTTTATACAGGGTTCACCACCTCTCCGTAACCTGTCATTACTACACAATGTGAAATCAATTGTTTATCAGTTTCCTTAAATTTATAAGTTTTAGCGGTTGTATTAGTTGAAAGTTTAGAAGCCTTGTATTAAATTAAGAGTCATGGCATGTGTAATGTGTGAATTGCTTTTTGAAATAGTAACACTTGGATGTGATCTTGTGTCAGTTAGAACTGGTGGTGTCTGTTTAATTAACAAGTGATCTTAGGCTTATGTGTATTTTATCCAAGCAATTGAAAAAATGTATTTAAGTGCATTTGAAGGTCTCTTCTGATGTATGGGTCTTGAATTTTGAAAATTTCCACAAGGTTCTGAGAAGACTGCTGAAGTGATGGTAAAAAAAAGATCTGTAGATTTACCACAGGGTGGCACTGCACACCCACTCCTGACAGTATAGTTTATTATAAACAGCTACTTGAGAATTGGGTAGTTTTAGCAGTTTATATTTGTTTGCACAATGGTTTACTTTTTTTTCTTTCTTTTTTCTACTTTGAAGTTCCTAAATTCAAAGTTTATTCCATTGCAACTGCAGTCATTTAGAGAGTTGAACAAGAAAGTGCATCTGCAACCGTTGGATTTTCTGAGTGTGCTTGGGTCTGGAAAAAGGAAATATTTTAGGGTCATCTGCCAAAACTGTCAACAACAAAGCCGCTCTTAATACTCAGTATTCTCTGCAATCTAGATAGTGAACAGACATCCACGAACAATGTGAAAATGTATGATGTATAACAGTACAGTATAACTACGACTACCCTGATTGTTTTGACACAAGAGCATGATCCTCTTCAGTCACTTCTGTGAATAAAGACAATAAATACATTACATGTTGAATTTGACACACTGGATGGGTTTATTAACAGTCGATACGACCTTGATACCGACCACATTTTTATTAGATTTTGAGGCATATGTTAAACATATAGCTCCAGCATTCTTTCAACCCATAGGTCTAATAACCCTTAGCTCTGTAACCGTTAAAATTAACTGTATGTTTGGCTTTGTTTAAATGAAAGTGTTGGGTCACCTATAATCCAGTTTAGTTTTCCACCCACTTATCAGTTTCAAAGACGTTCATTACATAGGTGTATAGCAAGATGAACTATTGCTTCTATGCACAGCGCATTACAATCCAAGTGAACTTGAAATGAAACAGTGTATACATAGTGACCACATTTACTCTCAAGTGAAGTGTTTGTTCTGATGGCTATGGAATACTCTGGGTGAGGCACAGTCACAGCTGACATATTTCCTTTTAGTGTCTTGAAGCCAGTTGCTCACACTAGGAAACAGGGCAGTGTGTGTGTGTGTGTGTGTGTGTGTGTGTGTCACAGAATAGCTGATTCACCCCAGCCTAGTGAGCTCATCTCTCTCTCTCTCTCTCTCTCTCTCTCTCTCTCTCTCTCTCTCTCTCCTCTCTCTCTCTCTCTCTCTCTCTCTCTCTCTCTCTCTCTCTCTCTCTCTCTCTCTCTCTCTCTCTCTCTCTTAAAGACACAACCATCATTTTAGAATTTCAAATAAAAACAAGGCACATTTTTGGCTAAAGGCCTACTTTACTTTAAACCATCACATACAAGGAACATCATTTGCAGGCACAGTCTGTCCCTGCGTAGAGGAGCAGACCAAGGGTTTGTAAAACAAAGGCTTATGCCAAAGTCCTGTAGGAATGGTCGATCACTTGATTGTTATGTTTTATAGTTAATAAGGTATAACATTTAATTAGACATTGAGCGATAATCTTGTATATGTGATGCACCATGCTTCCTGTCAGATTACTTTGTTCAAACATTTAAACTGATTATGCACTCTGCTTTAAATGCTAAAATGCCCCCCAAATAATGTGCCAAGAGGTGTTGATAAAATAACCGAACCTGTGAATTCATTGGCAATGGCATATGGGCGATGTGTCAATCACACTGATTTAGTGCGCATCTGCAAGGAGTATATTGTAAGGGCATAACCTACTATTGGGTTACATATTAGTTTAGTCTGTGTTTATAATATATAATTTTTCCTCCCAACAGTGTATCCTGAAGTAGATTGTGTTTAATAAGTGAGACTAACGCTGTAATGCGGAGGATAGACGGTTAAATTTTTTCTCAACAGGGCGCGTTTATCCCCTCATAATGGGATATGCCACCGACTCGCTCTGGTAGTCTAAGCTCGAGTAGGTCAGAATGCTCAGATCAAGAGGTTGTGCTACGTGGACCTAGCTATTACTGTGAGGGGACCATGAGCTATCTCCATGGTCAGTGTGCTTGTAATTTCAGAGCTCACATGACTTAACGCTAACTAATTCAACTACCGGATAGTTTACGCGGTGACGCATACATTGAGGAGGATCCACGGTACCGGAGATGCGCGGGGTGTGTAGCCTATTCATCTCTGACCAATAACCATACCGATTTCTTTATATCGCGCAGTTGGAACTAAGGCAGCGATGCGCTCACTAAAGGAAGCAGGCTCCCGGCAGACATCCGGAGAATGCTCCCATGCGCCACGGCTGCCTCGCATCCCAATATGCACTATTGACAATACAAAGCATTCCTTCAAGGACCTCGATTGAGACACCGCACATGTAGCTTGTCACGGCGCGTCAACACGGTAATTTCGCTATGCTCTGTACGTTTGTGGAGAGGGCTTATGCAATGAGACAATCGGGAATTATTAAGTAGCCTGCATTGATAGCCTACAAATTCCGACAATATGGCTGATCAGAGTAACATTCAGTCGTCGGCTTCCAAGAGCATCCGACCATTCAAATCCAGCGAGGAATACCTTTATGCCATGAAAGAGGACTTGGCCGAGTGGCTAAATACTCTGTATGACCTGGATATTATGGCGGACTCATTTATGGAGGGTTTGGGGACTGGCAATGCCCTCTGTCGGCATGCCAACAACGTGAACCGCGCAGCGCTGGATTTCCAGCTGGAGCATCCGGAGGCTGCACAGTCGATGAGGATGCCATCCAAAGATGTGGTCTTTCAGTCGCGCAATGTGGTCCCTGGGTCCTTTTTGGCACGTGACAACGTTTCCAATTTTATCGCGTGGTGTCGTCAGGAGCTGTGGGTGAAGGATGTTCTGATGTTCGAAACCAACGACTTAGTGGAGAGATGCAACGAGAAAAACTTTGTTCTCTGCCTGTTGGAGGTGGCGCGGCGGGGGGCCAAGTTTGGCATGTTGGCCCCTATGCTGATCCAACTGGAGGAGGAGATTGAGGAGGAGATTCGGGACCAGGAAAACATACGTGAACCTATGGAGCCAGGGGAACCTGTGAAGCCGAGCCCACCTAGCAGGTGTTTCAGTCGGAAGGAGATCGAGAGTGTGAACGTGGATGAACCTGAGCCTGTCCCATTCATCCAGTGGCAGCAGAAGAGGGTGTTATGTGATATGCGAAATCTGGATGAATTGGTATGTGTCAAACAAGAAGACAAATGGGCATACTTGGGCAATCACTTATCAGGCTTGATGACATACATTCTAAATAATAACAGTAATGTATCAGAATACAGAAAATAGAATATGCATAATAGGGATTTTACTGTGTCTCTACAGTTGAAATTGAATAATTTGGGCCTTCAAGGTCACATTTTGGCATGAACGTATTTCAAAATGCATTTCTCCACATCACTTTCAGGAATGTCAGAACTAATATTTGATGCATAAAACCAAAAATGTAAATGAACATCCAAAGGATGACCCACCTGGTGTTTTAATGTAGGGTGACTCTCAGTGTTGAGCCTGTGCTAAGCCTGGTAGGGATATACCCACAACTAAGATGAAAGGAGGCCTCACCTACAAGTCTAACAGCTGTGTGCCAAAAGTAAGGTATTCTCTCTGAAAACCTTCTATCAATGCCACGGCCATGTGAAAAGATCCAGGGCTATTTCTCTGTGTGTCTGTGTGTGTCTGTGTGTGTGTGTGTGTGTGTGTGTGTGTGTGTGTCCGTGTGCGGGTGCGTGTGCGTGTGCGTGTGTGTGTGTGTGTGTGTGTGTGTGTGTGTGTGTGTGCGTGCACGCTGGCAATCTTGCAGCTTGTATGTGGACACACAAACCCATATGGTTTTCATCTCATCTCACTTGGCTCCTAAAGGTCAAAGGTGAAGCCGGTATGAGACATTCCAATACTTTCAGGGTGAAACATCAGCTCGGGGCATGCACAGTACGATGCCAACAGAGGTTGATGGGGACTGTTTAGATTTTAAGAGGGAAACTGTAAAAGCCAAATTTAATCACGTAAATGTAATTTTAGTAAATAGCAAATCTAGTATGGGCTCAAATGTTTGTATTTCTTAGAACATTAGTATATCAGTTTGGACACTATTTTTAACATCGTCAGTCCATAGACCGGTTTGAGAACAGTCCTGTTTCCTTAACGGTAGCTCTGAAACAGTTCTGTGGCATCCACATTCTGGATGGTTCCACTGGCCTGAATGCCCCCCCCCCCCCCCCCCCCCCCCCCCCCCCCCCCCCCCCCCCCCCCCAGGACCTGGCAGACAGAAGTGTGTCACCGAGAGACGCGCAGTGTTAGTGACTGCTCGACCAGCAGTCGGACGGGCACTGGGACGGAAACACGTGCTCCGGTTATGAGCGGAGTGCACTTCATATTTTGGTGTGGATGAGAGGAGGGAAGACAAAGGCAGCCTTTCATGCCAGAGATGGGGAGGCTCAGATGGAAGGGGAGGGGAGGGGGGCGGGGGGACTTGACAAAGAAACAGTCAGCAGTCATTCTCATGCTCTTCAGGCCGCAGAGCATCGCATGGGTGTCCTCTGATCAACAGCACTTGAGTCTGAAAGAGAACAAAGGCACTGAATGTGTCTAGTAATAGGGAGGGACCTGCAGTAGCTCACACACAGATATACACACGCTTATACCATCACAATACATTCAGTGAGCTTTCACACTTTACTATGGAATCTTTGCCGCTGGACGTCATGTATGGTCTTATGCAAAAGTAAGGTTTGAGAGATGGCGTGTGTGTCTGTGCGTTGCGGTTCGTCTGCGTGGGCACGCACACACAGTGCGCGGTATCCACTCCAGGGACGGCGAAGGACAGAGGCCTGGAGTGGCCGTGCAACCATTTTCCAAGTGGCGGTACAGTGTGACTCACTGCACGCCGAGTGAGCAACACACAGTAGATTCCTGCCTCCCTGTCTACCTGAGCAAAGCGCTCGCAGGCTAACAAAAGGACTGGCTGCATCAGCAACATGAAAAGGGTCTAGTTGTTAGAAAACTCTGACTATGTGGGGGAGAGATAAGAGACAGCGCTATTAGTCACTTGGGCAATTTCGAAAGAATATGATATTACTCCACTGCGTGTGTTTGTGAAAAAGTGCTGCAGCATCCTGCTTTTAATGATTTTTTGGGGGGTTTTGTGGATCGTTAGGCCTCTGTGCGGTATTTGATTTCTCTGCCTTTTCTGGAGCCACTCTGGAAAATCGGGCCAATTGTCAATGTCACTCTATTTTCTGCAGTTGGTGGATTAGGGACACAGAGTGGGTGAAATGCCTCTTTCTTGCTTGCTCCAGGGCTCTGATAATAGTGTGCTAGTTCAGCCAGTGATTAAGCCCTTTTCTGTAAGGCATACTCTGTAGGTTGGCTAGGCCACACAAACCTTTGTCACAAGTCCTTGCTGCATTGCACTTGCCACCCCTATCCTTTCCAACCTCTGTCTAATGATGTAAGAGATGTAAGAGAGCCTTAAGAGATTAACAGTCTCGCAATTACTGGAAAACGGCATGATTGCCTGAGAGCCCGAGAGAGGCCGAGGAGAGAGAAAAGAATAAAAGTTTGGAGGGCTTAGGGATATTTTCATTTTGGCTACACAGCTGTGACACCCGGCCATTTCGGTGCGTAGACCAGCTAGCCAGTCATGCGGGCGGCCCGGGCTGTTTTCCCTGCGTCATGCTCCAGGGCTTGTTGTGTGTGTCAGGAGGGGTAGTGTCTGTTGTTCTCTTACTGTGTTTTATTTTCTCCTGTGGAACATTTTTTTTGTTTTAGATGATAACGTTCCTGGAGCAGAGGATCATTCTTCGATTTAGAAAGGAGTGTCTGTTTAGTTTGTAAACCTCCTGGGGTTTTCTCGCCAGATGACCAGTTGACGTTTATAACCTATTCATGATGAGCACCTCCCCCCTCTTCTAAGGACCATCACGTTGAGATTTTTTGATTTGGAGGATACTGATCTGGAAGGCTTTTCTGAAGACAATCAGAAACTCATTTCAAGCCTCAAGCAGGACAGATTGAGAAGACAACCAGAAGACAACCAGATAAGACGTGAGGGTAGTACAGGAGCTCACTGGAAATCCGTCAGAGAGCTGGAGCTTTGCCCAGGTGTAGCTTCTAGCCACTGTCTGTCTCTCTCTGTCTGTTAAGCTTTGGCATTGATTTGATCGTATGCTTGTATTACATACCATTAGATACATTTGTTGAGTGATTTAATTATATTGGCGAGACCATTGATATGTTTTGTTTTTCCATTGCGATGACAGGATTTCACAGGGATGAGGTCATATTAAGTTGTAGAGCGCTCCAGTAGTATAGTCTGATATTCATAATTCCCCAAAAATGTGTGTCATCAATGAAACATGATGACAGTTTACCACTTCTCCTTTCAATGTAATAGACAAAAAAAACATCCCATAAAGAAAATATTATCTTGGCATTTGACTAAACAAATATGAATGTTGCACGTAGGCAGCAGTTTCTCCAGAAGCGTGCTACAGGTAGCCTGTCTAGCGAGGGTGTTGAGAAAGCCCACATGGGTGTGACATCTTAAGGAAAACAGCTGAACAGGATCCGTAGGCAGGCCGGGTTCCTGTGTTTATTTTCCTGGTTACAGTAAGGCACTGATGTAAACACCCTGCGGCTCCCACTGTCCTACCGCTCGAGCCTTACTCACCACCCGGTCACACAGACTTTGACGGCTGTCCCCGGCAGACAAAACAAGTGACTGCTCGCGTGTGCCGCATGTCCGGGACCAACCCCACTCTCAGTGTGGCCATGGATCAGCTCGGAATGTTCGATTTTAACTGCTGTGGGGGGTTGTTTTTACAGCGTTGGTATAGCCCACAGCTGGTTTGAATGTATATCTCCATACCGTGCTGATCCCTTACATTAGAGGATTTTCTCAGCCCCTCCTTTGTTTTCTCTACTTACAGATATGATAGGGATATCAGGCCGGGCCCTCCCAGCTGCCTACATGGATTTGGAAGCCCACAGCGATGGCCAGAGCAGAGCTGACATAACAGACTGCCTTCTTTTGTATGCTGCCTGTGTCTTGGCCTTGCTGTGCATGGCGCTCTCAGTCGTAGGCCTTGATAGCACTTAGGCCCTGGGGTTAGCAACCTTTATAGGACTGCACAGCCACACAGTCTGTTTCACACACACACACACACACACACACACACACGCACACACGCACGCACGCACGCACGCACGCACGCACGCACGCACGCAAGAGACTGCCAGTTTATTTTTTGCCGGTGTCATAATCTGAGGCTGTCATCTCCCGCTGAGATAGAGGGGTGGCTGGGCGGTAGACAGGATCTCATCCAGGCACCAGCAGAGAGCCACGGAGAGAGATAACATGGACAATATGGCTTCATGACCACGGCCGCTCCGCGAAACAGCACGGTCCAGTTCATGCATTCAGTCCAAAAAAAATAAGGGAGAAAGAAAGACACACCAACAGATAGTTGGCCTGGAGTGCCTTCACTGCACACTCTGCTAAACCCCAACTGTAATGGATTTCTACACAGAGGAAGACAGAGGGTGGGTGCGAGCGAGGTGCAGTGTCTATGGGAGAGAGGGAGAGAGAGACCAACGGGGGGAAAGTAGGTCACCGTGGCCTGCAGTGGGTCAGAATCACAGGCACCGCTGGTCGAGCGCAACCTCCTTGTTTTTGTGTTTCCCTCGTCTCTTTCACACCCTCGCTAAAGGTTCCTGTGCCAGCTAAGTGTTTAAAATCGTGTAAAAAAAGTTTGAGACGGTTGGTAACGCAGAACTAAACGTTCTCCTCTCACCCTTTCTCCATGGGGTTCCATTGGAAAAGCTGCTGACTCCACAGATTGTCCATTTGCTAACTGTTGTGGAATTGTTCCCATGTCGAACACATTAAAGGTGGTATCAGCAAGTGCGCATGTATGGCATGCATGTGTGTGTTTGTGTGAATCCTCTATGGCTTTGCTTGTGTATGTGTGAGTGAGTGAGCAAGTGAGTGAGTGAGTGAGTGAGTGAGTGAGTGAGTGAGTGAGTGATCTGTCAGCGGTGTCTCAGACAGGTCTCAGGTGCAGACTAACTGATGGAACTAAGAGTGGAGTCACTGACAGGCTATCCATTCCTGTATGACCTTGGCAGACTGGCTGCTGTCCGCACTCTGAAATGATACTGATTACATTTGTGTGGCTGGTAATTAAATATTAAGTAATAACATAAGAAGGCATGGTAAACAAGGCTTTATTTAGAGCATTGCGTAATCAGTTCGGCACATACTTTGCAACGGATAATCCTTGATGGTTGTTTTTTTTTTCATTCAGTGGCCACTCTTAATAGATTGACCATGTGGTCAGAGGATTCCCGGGAATACCTTTTTACGGATAACCTGAAAGGTCAGCTGAGAAAGCGGTTTTAACTGCACCACACCTTCCTTTGAGATGGAATGAATGCTGGGAGAGAATGGCCAAGTAATTAGCAAGGGGTTAGGCTTAGACTTACCCTCACTCACTCAAAGCTAATCGGCAATCAATCAGCAAATAGCTTACGTGTGCGTCTTGGACAACACCAGTACAAGGCACCAAATCAGACAACGGTCACTTTCGTTTGATTTACGTAGTCTTAGATTCCTTGATATAGGTATTTTTTTGGGTCAAAGTCACCACTTTGCTCAAGTAATTACTTACCTTGCTTTTATTACGACCAGGGATAATTTCTGTGACACCTTGCCATGGACACTTCTTTAAGTGTGAAAGTGAATTTGGTTGCACTTGAAGTACAACCCGTCCTGTGGAAGGATGATAACCCATATTACCTTACATACACACAACATAGCATTTTGTCAATACCAGCCCGCTTGGTGGCCTGTTGTAAAGATGACTATATCATGGTAATAAAAGAGTAAATAGATTAGATTGATGTACTTCTAATTTCCATGTCAGTGCAACAGAGCCGGCCTTGTTTCCATGCTAGCCTAGAAGGGAATTCTGCCCGTTTTGAACTCGTTTCCTATTCTAACCTTGGGCAGAATGTGCCATTAGCCTAGAGTTAACCCCTGCTCTCTCCCCCCTCTGCTGGTCCGGCCTGTCTGTCCAGTAGTGCGTGTTTGTACTTGCCTGATCCGTTTCTAGCCGCAACTGGGTCTGTTTTTCCAAAAGCAGTAGAGCCTATGGCTCTTTAGATATAATATACTTAGTAAGAACATTTACCAAAACTCGAGCTCTGGGGCTAGTTGCTATCTTAGAAACAGGTTACTGTTTTCATTAAGTGGTTATCGCGAGCTTTGGGTCTAGGAGTCTGTGGTTGCGTGAGGTCGGTGGAATAATCTCCGCTAAAGTTCCAAACATGTTCCTGTTTGCCAACACAGAAAACCACCTGTGGCCTACATTCAAGTCTGGGAATCCACGATTCTCATTCTATGGAAATCGTATGGGAATTTCCCTGTTGGCTACAGAGACCTTTTTGATAAACCATCAAACACACTGCTGTCTTGTGTGGCCCCGTGGTTAAAAACTGTGCAGTGTTAGCTAGGCATATTAGCAGGACTAGAAAACAGGCGATCTCTATAGCAGGCCTTATAGGCAAGGCTGGCGAAAATCAACAGAGTTGGTCGGAATGCGTCTCTGGCTCTGTTCTGGTCGCTCCCCCGTTTCAGTCGGGATTTCATCATTCTGGGATGGGTGTCCAACTCTGAAAAGGGTTACTATGGGAAAGCCCAGGGAGGGAGCTGTTGAAACATTCAAGTGGATTGTTGTTGATTTACAGGACTGTTGACTGTGAACATGTTTAAGCAGGTCAGCCCATCATCTGAGCTGAGCGGTTTGGCTGAAAGAGTGGCATAAATAAATAACATCAATCCCCAGTCATCTCCTGTAGCCGGGGTTATTTTCCATACGAAACAAAGAGCTGCAGCCAATCAATACAACCAGCGGGGCCGTTAACCCTCGTCGTCTGCCTCTCTTCATCTTCCCATTTCCTGGTGCGTCCCCCTGGGTTCAGACCGACCCCGCTCCTTATCTCCTCCCAGCGGGGACCGCCCTGAAACCGTTTACAGGACAGGAAGGGGAAGAAGAGGACGATAATTACCCCCGCGGTTCGAGACCCCTAATCACAGCCCAGCGTTACGGCGGGGGTCTCTCGGCCATCCCGGGCAGAACCAAAATAAGAAACGAGAGCACGCCCGGCTCCGAGGCGGACGCCGCAAGCACGAGCTGCGCTTCACAAACGCCCCCGTTGTCCTTTGAGGATCAAGAGGAGAGGGTTTCAGAAGACATCTGCAGCTACTTGGGAGAGTAGTCGGATCTGCAGGAGATAATATCTGACTCCCAGAATAGGGGGTTTCTGTGGGTGATTGGGTTACGCTGCGGCAGTTGAAGCCATTTTCTTTCCCCACTGTTCCTCCGTCATTCTTTCTCTTACTTCTTTCCCCCCATATCTTCTACCTTTGTCCCTGCTCTTCTTTTTCTCTTCCTCTCTCTCTCTCTCTTCCTCTCTCTTTCTCTCTCTCTCTCTCTCTCTCTCTCTCTCTCTCTCTCTCTCTCTCGCTCTCTCCCGCTCTCTCCCTTTCATTTTGCTCACTTGGCGTCTCTCACTCTCTTGCTTTCACTCTCTCTGACTGTAGTCTGCCTGTGAAACATCTGCAGCGTTCAGTGAGCGCGCTCCCCGATGTGAACAGCCTCCATCTATAATTCATCCCGTAGCTTTTCTCAGCGCCCCAGTTCCACTTCCGCATGCTTCCTGCCTGACCTCGCCGCTCTCTTCCCCTTGTACGGTCCCAAATCTCTGTTTATTCTCCCACACTGTGTCCTCTCTCTCTCTCTGTGTGTGTGTGTGTGTGTGTGTGTGTGTGTGTGTGTGTGAGTGTGGCTATAGTTGATCGACCAAAGGCGTGCCAAATGCAACGGTGTACAGACGTGACGCAAGTGGTTCCACATAGTTATTCAAGAGCTCAATAGTAGCATTGATTAGGCTAACATAAGAGCACAATAGTTGCCCTTTATCAAGGATTTCCTGTGTAGTTTACAAACCGCCCGTTTGCCTCCAGAGAAAACGTATGATCTCAGACCAAAGGTTTAATGGGAGGTGTAATTGGGAGCATTAGGGAAAGAGACTGCACTAACGGAAAAAAAAGGAAAAAAGGAAAACAAGCTGTTCTATTAAAAAGAAGTAAGGGAGAGGCTTTATATGTCTGTTGCCACAGTGATCTTTCCATTAACTCACTGGCCCGGACTTTTTCCTCTCCAAACAGGCCACGTCTAGCTGAAGGCCTGAGGAACTGAGACAGGACGAAAGAGTGAGAGACAGGAGAGATCGAGAGAGACAAAGAGAAGGAGAGAGAGAGAGAGCAGGCAGAAAGAGGTTCGCAGTGAAACAAAGAGAGCCGTGGAAATAACAGCAGAGTGGCCCCTGTGTGTGCGTTGGACGGTGTACACAGTAAAGAGTGTGAGGGCCAGCGTGACCAAAGAGACACGGGGACACACGAGCGCATGGAAGGGAGAGGGAGAGGAGGCAGGCGGAGCACTAGCCAGAGACAGGTGAGAGGCAGAGAGAGACTTAGAACCCATCCCACCCTCTCTCTAATTATGTTGGACTATAAAGACAGCTATTTTGCAAAAATAACAAGGTCCTCCCCTAATCTTCTGAACAAGCCATACTCCGGAAAATAACTTGCTTGCCCGAGGCTGCACCCACCCCCCACCCTGTTTTCAACCCATAAAACTAGAGGTTTTGCCCACAGTGTTACCATGTGATACACACAAAGATTGCAACTGTTTGCCACAACTAATTCCTTTGTTCCTTTGACGTTTCCCTGTATGCCTTCCCTATCTCTCGACAAAACAAAATGCGCAAGTGTCATGTAACTTCCCCCGAGGCGTCAGATTTCAGATTAAAGGACATGGAATCTGCATGCTCTCGCTTAGACTCTGGTATATGGAGCTGTTCTTACCGTTGTTCTTTTTTTTCTGCTACGCCTGCGCCTCTTTGCCTGCCTTGATGTTGCTCGCTTTTCTCTCTCTCTCTCTCTCTCCTTCTCTCTCTCTCTCTCGCTCTCTCTCTCTCCCTCATTCTCTCTCTCATTCGCCCCTCTTTCAGTGGACAAGTGTGCACACGCCTTTGTGTCTGGGGGAGACGCCAACAATAACATCAAAGTTGCAGCCTTCTCCTGAGAGGGCCGAGGCCCACGCAGCACACAGGCCCCACTGCCCCACCCAAGAGCTCTCTGCCTGACTCTGGTGCTTAATAAGCACCCCAAGCACACACACACACACACACACACACACACACACACACACACACACACACACACACTTACACACACACATACATTATACATACACACACTCACGCTCAAACACACACATACACATACATGCACACATACACACACACACACACACACACACACACACACACACACACACACACACACACACACACACACACACACAGACACACACAGCAGCAGAACTCAAAACACATCTGGAACCGCAGGCCTGCTGACGTCAGCGTCTCCCACTGTGTTCAGAACTCCCTCCCTCCCTTCTCTGTCATCAACCAAAAGGCAGTGATCAGGAGGCTTACAAAGCCCTGTGTGGGTAAAGTCTATACGGGCGTGGGTGTTTGTGTGTGTGTCTGTGTGCGTTTGCATGGTCACACAAATACCTTTATTACCTGTGTACGTATGGGATTCCTATGTACACACCTTTGGGTGTGTTTGGCTAGAGTATTTGCACTGTGGACCGACCTAACTAGCAGGACATCCAAGTTGTCTATTGCATCGTGGGTCTGACTCAGTGTGGGCGAGGCAATGGCTGTGGTGTGGGACGAAGGAACAGCGGGGCAGGGCTCAAACAGTGACCACCGAGAGAGAGAGAGACCTCAACAGGAAGCTGACACACGCACACACACACACACACACACACAAACACACACACACACACGCACACACACACACACACACTGGTTGACTGACTGATTGACAGTCATACTCACCCTTAGCCAATGCTGCTCGTTTCTCACCCTGCGTGGAGGAACCAGCGTGTTGTTGACACGCTGAACAGCTCAACATCCCGGATAGGATCACTGATGTGTGACTAAGCGTGATCTCACACAGAAGGGGATTGTTTGTTTGGTGCTGACAGGTTGGGTTTCCTCCCTCTTGTGGGTGCTAACCGAGCTGGCACTGTTTTTTTTCTCTTTCTCTCCAGGTGAGGGAGATTCTTGGCCGCTGCAACTGTCCGGCCCAGTTTCCCATGACCAAGGTGTCGGAGGGCAAGTACAAAGTGGGGGACTCCAGCGCACTTATCTTCATCAGGGTACGACCTGGTCAACATAATAAAAATGACAGACTTTCACAAGATCTACTACTAGAAATTTTCGTTTATACTTCAGTTATGTGTGACTGTGACTTTAGCCAGGCCTGTGTCTTTAATTCTTATCTAGAACCAGATTTATAATAGTAACTCACTGCCATATAATATTACAGTTTTTTTCAATTGCTAACAAGCATTGGTCAATACTGAAACTACTTTTTCAAAACTCTTCACACAGTCTGCATTACAAACATGCACCTCAGCTAAACAGTTCATCTCACCTCCAAACCTCTTTCTCACCAACAAAACATATCATACATGTCTCAAAATGAGCTCATTCATCCACAACACTGGCAACAAGTCTCACTCAGGAAGCAAAGACTGTCACTCTTAGCACACTGAACTAGAAAATGCTAACATCAAAGAGCATTACATAAATGACATTTTGTCTTTAAAGTATGAATGATTTTTTTCCAGATAAATCAGTATTTTATTATAGAATAAGATCTTTGCACTTTATTTAGTGTACAAAATTATTGTATACTGTATTGTATAATGTAACAAGAATGAATCAGCAATGCAGCAATTTGCTTCAGTTACATTTATGTCTCTATATCATTGCATAGTGATTTACAGTACTTCATGTATATAACATATTCACTCCCTCTCTTCTGCATTTGGCCACGTGTTTTCATCATCATATCTTATGTCTTCTCTGGCGATGCACCTTGGGACGAATCTTTTAGAATGTCTGAATCAACCCTGGCAGGCTTCAGGCCCTTATCTCATCAGAGACCACAGCTCTTGGTCTTCCTCTTCTTCCTCTTCTCCCTCTCCCTGTCACTCTTCTCTCTCCACCAACCTGTCCTCTATGATCCATATTTCCCAAAAAAACATTCAGAAGCCATCCTTTTTTATCTGCTTGCTATGAGCAATGAGGCCGAACAAAGGTCACCTGGGTAGATTGTCAGCTGTAAACTGCACTCAGCTGTGTTTGGAATTATCATTATTTCATTTTATTGTCAATATTTTCATATTACTTTCTATAGATTTTAATGTGGCTGCAGCAGAAGTTGAATTTTTTTGTCTTCATCATTCTGTTTTAATCGTGTTTTTAACTGTTTTGAACAAAGTGTGTTAGCATTTAAAAAATGTGCTGCAAAAGTATAGTGTTTTGTAGTTGGTGAACTCTGAATGAGAAAGGAGTTATGAATTTTGGTAACTGTGGTCACTGAATGCATTTTGTGTGAAAGCAATGAAAAGTGATTCACAGTTTGCTCCACATAGACTTCTGTTTTGCTGACTGTGTGAAGAGTTTTGACAATGTGTCTTCAGTTTCAACCAATGCATGTTAGCAATTGAACAAAACTGTAATTATCCTAACACTCAAAATGCTTTGCATAGATTGCCTATTCGTCACCGCTGTGTTTTGACCATCATTAACAGGCCCCATGGACCCTGCTCTCGGCAGTCATTGCATAGTGCTGCACAGGTGGTGGCCCGTTGTGTGGACATACGTCGCTCAGCGTGTTCATGCGGGCAGAATCTAAAACAGGGTTGTAGGCTACAGTACAGTACAATACAGTACAGTACAATACAGTACAGCACAGTGCAGGACAATACAGTACAGTACAATACAGTACAGTACAATACAATACAGTACAATACAGTACAGTACAATACAGTGCAGTGCAGTACAATACAGTGCAGTACAGTGCAGTGCAGTACAGTACAATACAGTACAGTGCAATGCAGTACAGTACCACAGCAACACTCCCCTCATTTGGCTGGTAGAGCCACATCTAAAAGCCCACTTGACTGTATACAGTATAGGAGCTTTGAGCTGTCTGCTTCGTCTGTGTGGTGTATACAACCCCCCTCTGACCCGGGACTGTGACCGTTCCCAGCGTGGCTGCTGCTGCTGCTGCTTTGTGGTGCCGGCCAGCCCTCCCTTCCTCTTCCCAGTTACTCTGGCCCAGTGAAACACAAGTGGAGCTTTGGAAGCCATTTCCTGAACCGGGCCCTTATCTTGGCAGCCTGCAGCCTGTTTCTACAGGGCTGGGTCTCGGTCTCAGGTCTCTGAGTCACCACTGTAACTCTATCTGCTCCCCCCAAGGCCCACGCAGGAAGACTGGCTGAGGCCGAGGATCGATAAGGTGTCGCCCCACCTTCTTGATGTAATTCTGTTGAGTTAATGGACTCCAAGAACTCCCTCTGCAATTCCTTTGCATTTCCAGGATATCGCTGTGTCGTTGTCAGAAGTGCTCGAATCATTTTACCGAGTGCAGTAAGGGTAGAGGGAGGGCATGTGCCTGACGCAATCTTTGCTGCTTCCTCACACATCACACCACAGCTATTGTAGGCATCATATTTAAAAAATGTCACAGTCTCACCTTTGTAAGATTAGCACTGCAAAGCACTGTGTGGTGGCAGTGCCAAAATGCCAACGCAGTGAGTGTGTGTCAGTGTGTGTCTATGAGTGGCCCATGTAGCGCAGTCTTTTCCCTGTCAGATTATCCCCCACTCTCCACAGTCCCTCCTCCTCCCCCCTCCTCCTTGTGCTCCTCACCGAGGATGACGCTGATTATGCATATCCCCCAGCAGCCACTAGTGCAGCCAACACGCTTCCCTATTCAGGGAAAGGAAAGGAAGCTAGCCTGCTGGCAGCTATCATCAAAGCCAACAGGCCCTATTCAGCTGCACAAAAAAAACTCTGACAAGCAGCCCAGGCTAGAGGAGAGAGAAAGGGGTAGAGAGAGGGGAAATACGAGACAAAAAGGCTGGACAATTGAAAAGGGGGATGGGGGGGGAGTAAATAAGACATCCTCACTCCCAGGGAGGTCGAGGTGGGTTTGATTTATGTCCTCCTCGTTTGACAGCCTTGATCCGTGAGAAGCGCATAGCAGACGTTACACGCCCGGTTGGAGGACACGTAATCACCCTGTTTGTGATTACGAGGGATCTCAATCGGCCGTTGCCATAGAAACAGGGAGTCGGGTCTCCGTTAGTTCTCCTCTCTAGCTGTGTGTGTAGGCTGGGACACCCCACCAGAGTAGAGCAGGCTGACAGCGGTCAGGCAGGCACGCTGTCCCCGGAACATGTGGCTGACAGACGGGCTTACGCAACCCAGTGCCGGGGAGAAGGGACACAGCGTCCAAGAGGCTGTCACATCAGGTTACAACTGTACACGCTAGGGGAACAAGGGCCGCCGCCTGGAGGGAGAGAATAGAGGCTCTCTGCGCTGGAGACTCTGCAGGATCGCCGTGTCTGCCTCACTGAGCAGAGGAGAAGAGTCGAGGAGGAGGAAGATGTGGAAGCAGACTGTGCCATGGCTAGCTAACCGCCCCCCCCCCCCCCCCTGCTGTGTCGTCTCGCTGAAATGGTGAAACCATATGGAATGAGGAGTGGGCGGGATGAGTTGTTACCATGCTAATTCCCCCTGCCTCACCCTCAAAAGCACGGGGGGGTGGGGCAACAGAGAGATGCAGAGCGAAGGGGATGGAAGAGAAGAAGAGCGTCTTTCATGGCAGTGTGGCTCTTTCATTACATCTACCCCATTCTCCTCTTTAGCTGCCTGTTGGCATGGCGATGAACAGGGCTCCTAATGGCAGCAGCTGGGGGGTCATGTGGGAGGAGAAGTGAGGATGGGGGAGGCGGGGGGGTACATCTGATGGGAGTGTTAGGTAACTTTGGGGGCAGGGGGGAGGCGTCCGGGGCCAAACGCTCAGCAGGCTGCCCCACTTGTAGGATTTGCATATCTATTGACTCGATCTGCAGTCTGTGTGGCATTGCTGCAGTGTGTCCCTGGCTTTACCCGGCCGTTTATTTGCCTGTGTGTGGGCGTATCTGTGTGTGTGTGTGTGTGTGTGTGTGTGTGTGTGTGTTTGTGTGTTTGTGAGATGATGTGTTTGTGGGAAGAAGAGAAGAGACATCGGAGAGAAAAACAAAAATAACCACTTAACCCTAACAGAAAAGACTCCTGTGTTTTTGGGGGTGTTGCATGATAGTCAGCATGTTTGTGCTCTTTGTCCTGAAACCTCCATCTTCTTTTTTCCCCAGGTCCTGCGGACTCATGTGATGGTGCGTGTGGGCGGGGGCTGGGACACGTTGGAGCACTATCTGGACAAGCACGACCCCTGTCGCTGCGCTGCCTTCGGTGAGGTCCTTTCCTGTCCCCCAGACCAGACTCTTTTGAGACAATTTTACAGGCGCCGCCTGATTTCGCTGTAGTCTCAGTCTGGTGCTTTTTTTTTGCCGAGTCACTGCGATGTTCTGTGGGTCAGGGTTATAAACCCGCGAGCGCGAACATTTTCCGAGTCACGAGAGCGGCGTGCACCACAGTAAACCCAAACAGCCCTCCGCTCTCCCTTTCCATCCTCCCTTATTGTCTCCGCGTGCTCTCCTTGGCCTCACTCCTCCCCGCAGCTCTAGCGGGCACATAACCTGACACCTGCCATAACCGTTCACGTCACTGTTAATGTTTACCCCTTTCAATGGGACAATGCTCAGGGTCAGAGCAGAGTGTGTGTGAGAGAGAGAGGGCCCGCACGGCTGCCAGAGTGAGGATGTCAGTAGGGGCCCCTCGTGTCGGCCCTGGACATCTGACGCCCTCGGTTAATGCTTAGCGTCGCCCTTCTGACCCCCGGCGATAGGTCGTTATGCGGCAACGTGCTGTGAATGGTAAACTACTCCTTCCAGCAGTATTTTCTTTTAATGGCGCTCCATGTAAAAGGCCAGATCATTGTGATTCACACGACCGGCTCGCAAATCAAGGTTCGGTTTCCTATCTCGGGGAAGTTGTAACCCGGGCGTAACGCTATCCTCTCCCACCAGACCTTAATGGCTAGGGGCCGTGGATATGATCCTCAGCTGTGATGTGTTTGTGTACCTCCGCCGTGGCTCGTTATCGCGCTTGTTTGCACACTCTGTCTGGCTATGCTCAGCCTAATCTCCAACCCCGAGTCCTAACCATGTGCCGGCATGCGCCGCTTGAGGATCTCATGCCATGATTAGCTGTTTAGTGTAGCATCACATTTTTCAAGCTACTTTTAGACCAACATGAAATATGACCTGAATGCCTTGGGAAATGTGTCACCAGCACTGCAATGCATATTGATGTTTATTCACTGCATACCTTTTATATTTCTGTATGTATTTGAGTGTGGTTGTTTGGCTAGATGCACTATAATCTCCTCTAAAACCGTGTGTCCTTCTTTGTGTGTCTTGCCCCGCAGCACACCGCTACCACCAGGCCAAAGCCAGCGGCCAGGGCGGCCACAGCAAGTCCTCCAGCGCCCACTCCTCCCGCTCCACCAGCCCCGGGCCACACTGGCGGAACGAGGGGGTCGCCCCGTACAAGCCCCCGGACCGGCGCTCCCTGGAGCCGCCCTGCGCCCCCTGTGCCCCCCAGTCTTCCTCCACCAGGCCAGGCCGCTCCCACCACCCCTCTCTGGAGCTGGAGTCAGGCGCCGGACGTGCCCTGCTCCCACGTCCGCCCCGCGACCGCTCGGAACCCCGCCCCTTTAATACTCTCAGGTCAGTTGGTCTGAATGTGTGTGTGTGTGTGTGTGTGTGTGTGTGTGTGTGTGTGTGTGTGTGTGTGTGTGTGTGTTGTGTGTTTGTTTGTGTTGTGTGTGTTCCTCGTTCCTATTCACTGCTTACCCGTCAGCACATATGAACAGACAAAGAAAAAGAAGAAAAACACACACACACACACACACACACACACACACACACACACACACACACACACACACACACACACACAACACACACAAACACACACACACAAACACAGAGGAAATCCACAAGCCGGGAAATTACAGATTACAACAGGATAGATTACCCTAATCTCAGGTGACATTGCCCTGCCGTAAACCTCAAGGACGCTCTACTCTGCTTCCTGGTGGTCATCCTGAGAACAACACCCACCCCTGAAGTGAAAGCTGTCCCATGCTTCTCAACTCCCCCTTCCCCTTCCCCTCTCTCCCTTCTCCTTTGCTCCGGCTCCGTTAATTACACTAATGACTGGCTGGTCTTGGCTGGGGTTCAAATGTAGCTGTTTATGATGGCTCTATACCCTCTTTCTCTCTCTCGCTCTCCCTCTCTCTCTTCCCAAGGCCCACTCAGTTGATGAGTAACAGCACACTCTGATGCTCTGAGGCAATTGTTTTCCCCGGATGCCTCTGTGTAGTCGAACAATAGTCAGACTGTCGGCATGTCACAGGCCGGTAATAAAACTCTGACTGTTGTGAAATACAATCAGACACGCCAGCCCTCTCTGCTCATAAGGTCGGCAGAATATCGAGTCTGTCTCGCGTGCCTTCCTGTTGCGTCACCGCGAGTGCAGGCGCCGTCGTTTAACACAATTAAAAAGGGCCGAGGGCAGGTTTACGTTGGCCCGGGGCCAAAGACGTGTCTCGGTTTCCCCAGCAGAGAGTGACGGGCGGCCCTATTGGCTCCAAGGTTTAACCCTGCGTGGGCCAGTGGGGTGACCGCTTACAGCGCAGCCAGACCAGATCAGGGCTAATCTGACAGCTATCCCCAGGCCCTGCTGCCTGCTCCCAGCCCCACCGGCAGCCACAGAAGTAGGTCACCAGGTGGGATCTTCTCGAGACAAGAAAACACCGGGCGGTGGTCACGCCTTTTCTGTCTTAAGCGCGTCGTGTGCGCCCATCGATGCGCCGCATGGGTCTTTGGTTGTTTACGCCGCTCCCGTAAATACTTGCTGCGCCAAGCGGTTGCGTAACGCTTTTCAATAAAGAGACGGGGGTATTATGACATAACAGATATTCCGGTCGCCGTTCTGACTCAGTAGTCTGTCTCTAAGGTGCTTATTGTGGCCTACGGTTCAGACCACCTCTGTAGTCCCTGCTCCCCTTCTGTGTGTGTGGCGCCGGTGCTCCCACCTGTGAATTGACCGAGAGTCCTCTCTTGAGGTGATTGGTTAGAAACCTGGCGCCGAGGGGCCTGCTGGTGGTGCTTGACAGCGGACTGGTGCGGTTTCTGGGAAGGGCAGGCCTGAGTGTGTGTGGGGTCAGCAAATCCACATGGGCCTGTAATCCTGCCCCCTCTTGCTCTCATCTACCCCCTGTCTAATCCCCCTGCTAGCGCGCTCCGGCCCCCTGCTCCCAGGAACAGCCAGCGCTAGTGTCAGTCACACACGGTCTGAGGCCGGCGGGCTTAAGGGAGATTTGCCTTTGATCCTTTAATGGCTGGGGTCAGAGGTCAAACAGGGGGGTTCCAGGTAGGTGATGTTTACTGTAAACTCATTGGAGCACGTAAGAGAATGAAACTGATGCCATATGTCGCTGTGACATAAATTGCTTTAAGGAACAATTTGGGGGCTGTTTCGTAGCACTGTCAGTGTTGACATACTAATTAAACCATTACGTTCGATCAGGAGCACTTAAACCAGTAGCATTAGAGTCACTCTACAACAGGTACACATGGACTGATAGTATTTGAGAAACAACATCAATATTTCTTTCCCCTCTTTTGCTGTGTTGCAGGTCTAAGGACACGATGCTGCCACTGACGAGGCGTCTCTCAGGAGACAGTGACTCCTCCACGGCTTCCTCTAAAGGTGGAGGAGGAGGAGGAGGAGCAGGAGGAAGGGTCTCCCTAGGGGGCACCCAGCGTCGCCCTGGCGAGGAGGTAGTTCTGATGGTCAACCGTAAGGAAGGGAAGCACGTCATCGAGAGGCCCGGGGGAGGGGGTCAGATCCCGGCCCTGCGCACCCCTCTGCCCCGCGCTCGCAGCCAGTCCCGGGAACGGCCCCACCCCGCCTCCATCCTGAAACCCAGCCCCCCACAGGGGCCCTCGGATGGCCCCAGGCCAAACCGGACAGACAGGGGCCGCTCACTGGCGAATGAGGGGCCACGGCGTCTCCAGGCCCCTCGCTCCCACAGCCAGGGGAGGCTGCCCAACCTCACCCGCCCCAGCGAGGCCAGCGCCGGACCCCCCCCTCGCCACAGGGACCACCAGCCCTCAGACCGACGGGAGGAGCTGAGGACCAAAATGGCGGCACCCATCTCCCCAAGACTGAGCAGTGGCTTGTCCCGGAGGCAGTCGTCCTCCTGCACCAACTCCCCCCTCAAAGGGATCCAGAGCGGCAGCAGCAACGGCAGTGGCAGCCCCAACAAGAAGACTGCCGTGACCCCACGACCGCCGGCTCCTCGCTCCCCCTCGGCAGGGAAGAGCAGGCTGCTGCCTCCGGTGTCTCAGGCCGGCCGACGCTCCCCCCACTCCTCCTCCTCCTCCCGCTCTTCCTCCCACCACCACGGGCCCCGGTCGCCCAGGCTGTCCCACGGCTCGCGCCCCCCAGGCCGGGGCCACAGGGGCTGGACCGGTGCGGAGCGACGGCAGCCGGAAGAGGAAGGGCTGGGCTTCGGCTTCCCCTTGCTGCCCAGCCTGGACCCCCAGAAGGAGGAGGACATGTACAGGAGCTTTGAGGCTGAGTTTCTGGCCAACACGCAGCAGGCGAGGGGAGGCCAGGGCGGCAGCAGAGCCCTGGGAAGCGGAGCGGGCGACACACACACGCCCGTCTTCTCCTCGCAGCAGGGTTTGACGGGGCAGCTCCCGGCGTCCACCGCTGCCGACCCCAGCGTTGTAGACTCGGCCTACTCCTCCTCCAACTCCTCCACCTCCTCCCTCAACGTGGGGGGTAAGGGAGGGGCACTGCCTGACCTTAGGGAGGCCAAGAGAACTAACTCCCGCCCCTACCCCCTGGAAGACCACCCCAGCCTACCGCCTGGCAATGGCCCAGGAGAGCTGCACAACGGTGGGGAGGCCGAGCGCTGGCCGGGGCGTGGAGGGGGCCTGAGGAAGCTCCCTGCTATCTCCAGCTCCATGGAGGAGGCAGGGGAGCCCCCGTCAGCTCTACCCGAGCTTAGGTGTGTAGACCCGGCCACCTCAAAGAGACAGGTGACCTCAGATCAACCTCCGTTCCACTCCAGGAGCCTGAACGGAGGGGACAATGGAGGCTGCCCGGCAACAGGTTTGCGGATGGACAGTCAGCGGGATCAGCTGGGATGGAGCTCCGGGCCGGAGGGATATGACCCCGTGGAGGAACACCAGCCCGACTCCCCCTGTGACCTGGAGGAGGACGTGGAGCCAGACGACGACCTCCCTCCCCCCGAGGCCTGCCCCTCCCCGGTGGCCCTGCCCCCCTCCGAGGACTGCTCCTTCCAGGACTCCTCCAGCGAGAGCTCCTCCATGTGTTTCAGCCTGAGCGAGTCGCGTTCGGAGAGCTCCCCCCCTCCCCCTCTTCCTCCCCTGGCCAATGGGGACACTGACGGGGGCGTGGCGCTGCGTCCTAAGAGAGGGCAGAAGAAGGCGGACCGGGTGCCCTCCATCTACAAGATGAAGCTGAGGCCTAGGATCCGACCCCGCACGGACAACAGGCCCGAGAACAGCCCGTCTCGCATCCCCACCCCGGTCAGTTACAGGGACCTGCAGACGCAGAGTAACAAAAACACCCCTCTCAACACGCCGCCTCTCTCCCCTCAGAGCTCCCGCTCCAACGGCCACCCGGTCTCACGGAAGAGCCTGCACAACGCTTTCGCCGACCTGATCCACACCATGCCCGGCTCCCCGTCTATGGGCAACAGGGAGTGCTCCTTCTCTGGGGAATCAGGGAGCCTGGATCCTGAAGCCTGGATGTAGCACAACACTTAACCAGACAGGAAGGTCTCTTTTGTAATGAGAACACTGACTACTGTCAAATATGCTGGAGAGGAGATTGTTTTCTTTTTTAAAAGCACGTCCCACATTCACTCGTTGTTGTCCTTCAGTAAGACCCTTTCCCTATCTGTAAATATAGGGGTTTCCATATTATATTTGTTTGTTTTGCACTTATTTATCACCAAAGGAATGCTACACGTGTATTAGTCCTTCTTTTGATTTAAATGCCAGCAGAATGGGTATGCTTTGGTCAATCGTAAGACTTCAGAGAGAGAGAGCATATGTGCTGTCAGATGCAGCCCTTAGGGGATTGGTTTAGTGCCCGGCCGATCAGATAACACCCCATAGGCCTATGCGGAGAAAGACTATAATTAGTACAAATAGATTGGCTCCCCCTTGTGGTTTGCCAATGATTCGCTAATTGCCTTCTTAGTCAAAATACTGGTTGAAAGTCTGTTTCTATCAAACTGTATATGCTCTTCAACTATAACTATAAATGGATATTGTTTCTCCACCACATACCTTCAATACTGTGCTTCAGTCTATGGTCCTTTAACTGTATACACAGTAAACACTACATTTTCCATTACGTGCACGCAACGAAACCCCATGCATCTTGAATTGTGAACATTTTGTGCTATACATGTCACTTTTTTCCACAGCTTGAATCTAGACGTAGCCCACTTTAAGGATATTTTTATTGTGAATAGCTTTTAGTGTGAAAGTGTATTATTTAAATGCAGTAAGACATTATTTAAATTGTTTTTGACAGCGGTGTGGGGAATTACTGTATGAGCCTCGATGATAGTTTGATTATATGTCACTGTCACTGAAAAAAAATAAGCGTTCTTACTTGAACAACAAAAACTGTGTCCTGGAAATCAACAAAGACTGTGTCCTGGAAATGTACCAACGACTGCTTAAGTAAACGATTGTGTGACCACGTGTACATGTGCATACTGTACCATAAGGTGTGGGTGTAGTGTAAATAGCAGGCGTTGAACATAAAATGTGTGTACATATTCATTGGATCGATTTCTATTCTGCCTTAGCTATGCAAATTGCTGTTGGAAATGCCTTGACTATTTCCCATGCCTTAAGATGTATTTCTGTGGTTGTTTGAGAGTGTTTATACTCAACTCATTAGTTTTAGTAGTACTGATGATAGTATATTATACTGGCAATGACTACATTGCCATGAAATGTTAATTGTCAGCAATTTTGAAAAGAAAGATGAGCAGAAGATTGCCAATTTTGAATATACTGCATAACCAATAACTACTTTATTGAAAGTAGAAATATTCTTTGTATTGCCTCCAGCCAGGCTTTTAAATGTTGCATACTTGCCACTGCTGTTCCCTGTTAGGATAGACAAACCAAACGTCAATTTTCAGTCTGACGTTAGACAATCTGCAGTGACATCTAGTGGTTATAAAAAGGAAACAGAGTTTTGGATTGTATGATCATGTACGATGTCATTTTTTTCTGTCTAAATGAGATTGAGTTTTTCTTAAATGGTATGTTGCTAAGTTGGATAGATATGGAATAGATGGTGTTGATTTGTATGTGAAATTGTGATGACTTGAAAGAAAAACTTGGATTGGTTAGTGTCGCTCTATGTGTGATAGCTAATTTATTTGTCAGATTATGAAAAATATACAAGCATTCCTTTATAAAAGGACTCTTGTGTTATTATCAGGATAAGAGCAGGACAAAATAAGATCTTCTAACGTGGCTCAAGTCCATTATGTGGGCTTGGGGTTTAAAGAAGCCTAGGAATAGGGAAATGTGTAAACAAAGGGAAGAGGGCAGGTGCTGCAGAAGTTTCAGGTTGGAGAGAGCAGCAATACATAGATTGTGTGTCTTTCAGTGTACATACTGTGTGCGAATAACAGGTGTTTCAGGGCGAGAATGGAGGGATGTTGGTATTATTTATTTATCTGTGAATCTAAATCTGTTTGGTTGGGTTTGACAGCTGTGTCTATCATTGAAGGGTGTATGGAAAGTGAAAATTGGTTATGTTTGTCTCACAGGCATTAAGGGAACGATATGCAGGAAACTGTGACCAATTCTACTTAAATATTGCAAGTTTGAATGATTGCTTTGAATTTTAAGTCATCCATGAATATCTCTGCCTAGCCTTTTACAATTAGCTCAAAACTATTTGTAATATTTTTTATGATGACTCCTCTTCAGTGCCATAAATAGGCAAGGCACAATATGCATTGACAGTCGAGGTCCAAGGTTTGAACACCCAATAACATAATGATATTCCAAATCACTGACATATTAAGTAATCTGATTTATATAAACTTCTCTTTTAATTTTATTTAAAAAACATTGAAATGTTCATTATGCTGAATAGGTGATGGAAAATTATTTATTGATAGTTTGAACTTTTCCTTATTACCAAAGCAGAGTATAATGATCCGGTTTGTCTGATTGTATACAGGATGATTATTTTGTCAATACTATTGTTAGTCACAATTTTATAAATTGTGTCACTTTTTTTCTTCTTTTTTTATCTTCTCTCACTCTCAGACATGGTCAACTAAATTACATGAAAATGTATTAAATCAATCCCAATTGGAATGTTTATTGTAAGTCATTTGATATTTGCTAATAATATAGTACATGTGCAGATTGCTTTACATGTTGTGGAATTGTGTTTGCATTAAATAGCAATACTACAATACCAATAATTTTCTTTGAATTGCTATCATGTTGTTCCTGTAATAAAACTCTTTATTTGAAAATATGTGTATGAATATGATCAGTATTTACTTATTCAAAGAGTTTGTTTGCCCACTATTACTTCAAACCAAGTAGCTTCCTCTTTAAAATAAATAATATAACTACACATTTAAATTTTTAGCAATTTCAGAGAAGTAGATGCCAAAAAAATATATCAGAAGTTAAAGCCACACAATCCTACTTTTCTTATCTTGATATCTAGCCTCAGACTAGTTAGTTTATCCACTGTACATTTTTGAAATGATTTTACAATTAAAATTAAACTAATCAAATTAATTGATTAAATTAATCAAAAGTAGCTATGGGCTCAGAAAGAAATTATTTAACTAAATGAAATGTTTATAAAAACAACACATTACACTTTTTGAAGCTATGGTATGTTGCTCAGTTGTTATGATATGATTATAGATCCTATTATTATATTATTACATTATAAATCCAATATTTCATGCTGTTGTTAATTGATGGCCAATGTGGCAAATCGAGGAAGTCGGAAGTAAGGAATGTGCGAACGAAGGCCACATCAGTCCTCTGCTAAGTAGTACCAAGGTAAGCTTTTTCGGACCAGTTCTCTTCGATTTCATTCTATGCCTGGTCTAAATTAAATTCACTAGGTAGGTAAATTCTGTTGGGTTAAGTTTTAAAATAGGCCAATAGATTAAGAGCTTAACTATACCGGCAAAGGTTTCTTAATCCTACTTAGAAGGTCATGTCTCGGCTGTGTACATTAGCAAGCTAACATTAGCTTGCACTAAGTGACAGTCGGCACTGACTGAGCTAACGTAATTTAATAGCAGCATAGCGGCAGGTTCATTCATCAACCGTAAACATGCAAGAATGGGCAAATCAGTTATGCGTAAGTGATAGGTCGCTACACAATTAGAAATACTGAAATGTTGGAAGTATTTGTGTATTGCATTATATTATTAGCTAGCTTGTTTGTTGCTGAGCAAATATAATGTAAGAGCGAGCGTTAGCGATCTAGCGAATGTTAGCTGACTTGCTAGCTAGCACTGTAGCAGGTAGTTGATTCAGAAGCCAACAGCAGCACATTATCATAAGCTAAATGAGCTAGCTAACGTATTGCGTTAAGAGACAGATACACGGTGACTCATTTGGCTAAACGTCTGCTAACGCTAGCTTGTGTGTAGACTGGAAGTTTAACGGGTCAATTTGTCATGACATTGATATTTTCAGCCTTTTTGCTGGAAAGCGTTTAACCAAATTCAAGTTATAGTTTAAGCTACAGGTTGTTGTTCTTGCTCTAGTCGTGTGTGGCCTATTTGACAGTAGTATTGACAACAGTGTCACCTGTCCGTAATTATTAAAATGGTCTCGCGCCACAATAATACTTTTTGGTTTCGTGATTCAATCATCCTAACCTTTTTCCTAACTGTCACAGTGATCACGTTGAAAGTCAGGTTCTTCTAATTTAGGCCTAATTCACATGAAATAAAGTTATGTCGATAATCCTGGACGAGAAATGCACAACTATAAAATGTATTTTAGATTATTGAGTAATGATTACATTGTTGGAACTGCAACCATTACATGATGAAATTAATGGGACACAATATTTGAGTATCAACATGTTTTATTGTCAAATTATCAAATGTAACACGTGCACAACACATTCATTGCTGGCATATATAGGGCAGATAGGAGTTTGCAGTGGGGAAAAGAAAGGTGGTGTATCAGAAATGGAATTCAAAAACAGGAAAATGGAACAAGGCAGGTTGTCAGCTGCAGGGCAGAACTGTAGAAGATGGACTTTATGCTGACGAAGTGGGTTTCAAATGTTGCTTTTGGATGCCCTTTCTATTTTCTATGGAACCCATTGTGTCGTTTTACAGGACTTCATCACTTGGACACTTCAGAGTATTAAGACAGGACTTCCTCTTTTTTTGCCTGCTCTTGCATTTCTAGAATTTCCTGTCTCCTACAATTCTCCAAAGCAGGACCTGTTGTTCTTATTCTATTCTATTCTTTAAATTTTTTTGCAGGAGAACCGACAATTTGGATCCAAGATGACGGACTCCAAGTATTTTACCACTACCAAGAAAGGTAGGCTTTTCCTTATTTTTTTGTTCACAGTCAACATCAACTCAAAAATAATGACTGTTTAAGTTATTGGTAAATAAGTAGATTGTGTGCCTAATTCTTTAGATGGAGCTAGTGGTGTATATTTATTGCACAACTATATTTCAGTTACTATTCAGAGGTTTGACATCCAGTTTATACAATTGCTTAATGTCTTAGCCTCATTAAGCATCTTTTGTGTTATTCATTTCACGGTATTCGGCCTGTTGGTTGTTTGTCAAGTTTTGTCTTTTTCTTTGAGCCATCCCAGACACACCTTTTCACTTCTCTCAGTGTTTTAAGATAGCAATGATTCGTTGTAGAAAAATGAGTGTAGAGAGCTAAAAAGAAGAGAAAGCAACTCCCCAAGGGAACGCAGGACACCGGCAGGGACCATCCAGCCCGTGTGCTGATGATAGAACCAGGAATGGAACAGCTGGGGTTGTTGTCCTCTAAATCAGATTAGACACCCACCGGCATTAGCACTCTTTTAAGTTAGCTGTCCTGCTGTCTCTATTGGCGTTCTGCCTGCAGCCTGCTCTCCCAAACCAGAGTGAAGCCCCCTCAACAGCCATTTACAATAAATTCAAACAGACATAATGCTCATGAGAAATGTCGCTACGGTAGATTGTGTCTGACAGTTTGCCATATCTGTGTCAGCAATCTTAATATCCCTACTGCTTCTACTCTGCATCTGGTAATTGTGCGTGCGTGCGTGTGTTTCTTTGTGTGAGCACTTGTATTATGAATTGGATGGGGTGTTCACAGGCTTTACTACCCATGGCCATGCGAGGTAGTTGAGCTCAAGGTTGAGCCCGCTGTAAACCCCCCAGAGCGTGAGTGTAAATGCAAACAACCAGTGACTCAGACAGAAGCTGCGACCATGTGAAATGTAACCTGAGGACAAGCTGAGAGTTGAACGTACAGTTTGTCTATTTGACTTGACACAGAGACCCTAGGAATCAAGCCGAGTTGTAAGTCCTCTCCCATAGGTGTGCAATGTCCTCCTACCAAGATGTTACAGCATTCAATAGCTGTTCTAGGTCACGTGCATCTCCTCTGTATCTGCTCATTAATTTGTTATGGGTATGAACTGCAACCTGAGTTTGCTCTTTCATAAATTATGAGTTTTATTGCCCTCTCCTGACCTTCTCAAAACAAAAAACAAACAAAATTCCTGCACACCTAATATGCATTATGGCAACCTCTCTCTGCATAATTTATGAGTTACATTTTGTCTGTGTGCAGGAGAGATCTTTGAGCTCAAGGCTGAGCTGAACAGCGATAAGAAGGAGAAGAAGAAAGAGGCCGTGAAGAAGGTGATTGCCTCCATGACGGTTGGCAAGGACGTCAGGTGAGCCAGAAAGGATGTCCTCTCCAAATCCACCTCTTTTAAGATGACGTCCTCTTTTGTTATGCAGAATGATGAGTCACCCCTCTGTCTCCCCACCGCCCCAGTGCCCTGTTCCCAGACGTGGTGAACTGCATGCAGACCGATAACCTTGAGCTGAAGAAGCTGGTCTACCTGTACCTGATGAACTATGCCAAGAGTCAGCCTGACATGGCCATCATGGCCGTCAACACCTTTGTCAAGGTATAGGGATTAGCAGGGCCTCTCCAGAGCCCACTGGGTTTTATTTTCAGGCCCTCCATTGTCGTCCTTAGACGTGTGATTGAATATGGTTTTGAATTGTAGTACACTGCACAAATTGAGAGTTTCCTGTATGTATATTCATTTTATTCAAACGTTTTTCACTTACTATCTCAAAATGGAAATGGATTTGTTAATGGAAAGTGTTTTGATTTTCTGTTGGGAAGAACTTGCTATTTAACTTCAGAATGTACTAAAGGGAGTTTTAAATGCATCAGACAATTTATTGGAGAATTCACCACTTCTCTTCCAATGCAAAATATCTCACTTAGCATTGGAAACAAATGTTTTCGGTATATCTTTCTCTTCCGATTATTTTCCCTGAATCTTTTGTCCTCTCTCTTCCTCTCAGGACTGTGAAGACCCCAACCCCCTGATCCGCGCCCTGGCCGTGCGCACCATGGGCTGCATCCGCGTGGACAAGATCACAGAGTACCTGTGCGAGCCCCTCAGGAAGTGCCTGAAGGACGAGGACCCTTACGTGAGGAAGACGGCGGCCGTGTGCGTGGCCAAGCTCCACGACATCAACGCTCAGCTGGTGGAGGACCAGGGCTTCCTGGACACCCTCAAGGACCTCATCTCGGACTCCAACCCCATGGTGAGGCTTCCCGTGGTGGGGCCGTGGCACACGTATTGATTCCACCAGTGTGTTGCCTTGATCAAAGGGCCTTCGTTGTCTCATCATGCAGTGAAACGATAAATAAAAATGCATATTTTGGCAGCATTTCTGACCCAGCCGTTGGCTATTTGGCAGTAAGCCATCCTGCCGTCTTTCATCCAAGGGAGTTTTATTGATATAAAGCGTTGATCAGATTAGTCATGCTATGGTGCTATATAAAAGTTATTTGCTTTTATCACCAGAGATTTGTTTTTCTCTCTCGTCCCCTTTCCCTTCTTGCCCCTGCAGGTGGTAGCCAATGCGGTTGCAGCCCTGTCGGAAATCGCCGAGTCTCACCCCAACAGCAACCTGCTGGACCTGAACCCCCAGTCCATCAACAAGCTGCTGACGGCCCTCAACGAGTGCACCGAGTGGGGCCAGATCTTCATCCTGGACTGCCTGGCCAACTACACGCCCCGTGACGACCGCGAGTCCCAAAGGTTGGAGAGCTGTCCTAACAGCGCAGCCGTGAGCCATGTAGCCATAGATAACGACCACTGACTCACCCCCCGCTGTTGTCGGCATCTTCTCTCTTCATTTATTCACTCTCGCCTCATATGAATGGCCCAAACATTGCCAAATAAACTGAACGTACGGTTGTCTGCCGCCCCACCCGCTCTCCTCTCCCGCAGCATCTGCGAGCGCGTGACCCCGCGGCTCTCCCACGCCAACTCGGCGGTGGTGCTGTCGGCCGTGAAGGTGCTGATGAAGTTCATGGAGATGCTGCCCAAGGACCTGGACTACTACGGCACCCTGCTGAAGAAGCTGGCCCCGCCACTGGTCACCCTGCTGTCGGCCGAGCCCGAGCTGCAGTACGTGGCGCTGCGCAACATCAACCTCATCGTGCAGAAACGGTAAGGCCACAACGGGGGAAGGGGGGGGGGGGGGGGGGGGTTGGTTGGGTGGTTGTGAGCTGTGGAATGAGCAGCAGTGGTATGAGGTTTTATAGGTCATCGGTGGTTCCGTTCATTCACAAGTTCATGCTAAGAATGCTGACCAGTCTGCTTGCTGCCCTGCTGCAGCCCCGAGATCCTGAAGCATGAGATGAAGGTGTTCTTTGTGAAGTACAACGACCCCATCTACGTCAAGCTGGAGAAACTGGACATCATGATTCGTCTGGCCTCCCAGGCAAACATTGCTCAGGTGAGCCCCACTTTCAAGCTATCGCCACTAACTAGATGCAGTAAGCTGGAGAAAGATTTTTAAAAAATATGAAAGTTTCTATTTATTTCTTTGTCCTTGTGAGTGTAAAATACAGTTTTAAATTTAAACCTTTCTTACACAGAGACACATTTCCTCTATAGTAATTTTGTCTAATAACCAGACAACATAGACCCCAGTTGCAGCAACCCTCTGTTGCCTGTGTCGTGTACTGTAGGTGCTGGCTGAGCTGAAGGAGTACGCCACTGAAGTTGACGTGGACTTTGTCCGAAAGGCAGTCAGAGCCATCGGCCGCTGTGCCATCAAAGTGGAGGTAAGGGAAAACAACCGGCTGTGTCATCATGGGATCTAGGTCAGCTGCCGTCCACGGCAAGCCCTCAACTTAACTGTGGTGTAAATGTGTAGCTGGTTGCCACAAAGATGGAGATTGTGTCACATGAGTATAGATTTAATGGTGTGATTTAAAGTTTACGAGGACAGACCTCTTGACGTGGCGTGACCGTGTTTCCACGATGTACAGTAGGTGGCTCTGTTTGACAGGCAGCATCTCATCTGACTGTGCGTGCGTGCGTGTTATATGTCTCGTGTCTGTCTGTTCCTCCGTGACAGCAATCAGCGGAGCGCTGCGTCAGCACCCTGCTGGACCTCATCCAGACCAAGGTCAACTACGTGGTACAGGAGGCCATCGTGGTCATCAAGGACATCTTCCGCAAGTACCCCAACAAGTAGGTCACCTCTTTACAATGTTCACAAATGTGACGACAGTATCCATTTGTAGTACTGGGGCATCAAACTACTACTACTATTACTACTACTACTACTGGAGTAACTACAGGCGTTGCAGCAGGTGCTGTTGCACTGGGCCACTGAGCTGAAGTGGGCATACTCCCCTTACTCCCACATACCTGTGTAGCTGAACATTTTTATTTCTTACTGTGTATTCAGAATAATCCGCCTTCGTTGTTGGTGGCATCCTATATGTATTGTCATGAGTTTCCTTACAGCGCGTACTCTCAAAAGGAAGTAAACTATAATTATGACAAACCATGCAAGGATTAGGATATGCGAGGATTAGGGTTTGGTTGACGCAGAGTGTTACTTTCGAGTCATTCAATGTATTTAATGCATGCCTTGACATTGCCAATTACTTAGCTCTCACACAGATTTAAATGTTTAAACGATGGTGCTCTTCCTATGCAATTTGGCCAAAGGAATATTAACTATATGAATAGGCATACACATTCATGTGGGGTGGATAGCTGGAATATTATACATAATAAGAGTGTACGGATGGAGAAGGGGCAGGATAAGTATATTCATTGTATTTTATTTTACTTGTATTCGTTATTAGTTCATATATTAGTTCTTCCTGGTTCATTTTTGGACATGTGATATTTGTGTTGTTTACTGAGAATTGAGTGTATGTTTAATGCAAATTGGATTAGTTTTGTTTTTGCACTTACATGTTGTCTTGTATTATACATGTTTGAAATAAGTAAATAGGGCTGGATGTAGTGAAGTAATGCTAGTGTACAGTACAGTTCATTGTGGACAATCCAGTGTACATTAGTCTATATTTTCTATTTAGACGTCACTTAATGAAAGTACATTAGATTGAGTTATTAAGTTTAGTGACACATCTGTGATTGTGTTTCCTACCAGTGTTGTCCGTAACTCGAACCAGCTATAATAGTATTGCTTATTCTCCTTTATTGTTAATCTACCAGAGGCATCATTTTGTGTTTTTTGTTTTCCCTGTGCTGTGCCCTCGGGGATAGGATATTGATATTTCATCTGCACTCGATGTGCTCGGCGGCTGTCGTTACGTACACATATATTTTTTCCTGACATCCATTTGTTTGCACAGAAGCTTGGATGTGGACGTGCAGCCTGAAGCCTATTCCGTTTCACCTCACTGACCCCAAGATCACTTACTCTGAAAACAGGTGGAGAAGAGGGTCATTACCCTGACACAAGCTGTTTTCTGCATCACTTTCATGCTAAAAGCCATGGCAATTTGCTTGAAGTTGAGCGAACCCTGCTCTCCACACACACACACACACACACACACACACACACACACACAAACAAATTAGGCATGCACACCGCCCTTAGTGCGCCGTGTTGAAACCCTTTCTCCCTGTAAAGGGCTAGCCAAAGAGTAAGCCGAGTATGACACTTGGTCAGGGTCCAGCAGGGAGAACCCACATGCCAGACAGACTGTCTGAAAGCTCTCTAACACCCACAAACCAGAGCCAGTCTGTACTACACCGCAGCAGGCTGTAGTGACTCTCCCCCCGCCCCCCCCCCTCCCCTGCTGAATCTCCCTTCAACATACCCCGGTGTCTCCGTGATGAGTCACCCAGTCAAAGAGCTGCTTCCTCTTTAATTGGATGTCAATGAGCTGTAGCTGCACTGGTGTTCACTTTGTGAGATGCATAATAGAGCTGGGAATGGCTTTTGGTCCTCGAAGTCATACGACGGCACCGTGCGTGCGCGCGTTGTTGTGCGCAGGCAATTTCGACGCCTAAAAATTCCACAGTTAAAAGGCAACAGACCCATTCAATCAGCCAGAGTGGTTTTGGCAATGGCGCTGTCAAGAAAAGCCAGCACAATGTCTTTGATTAAGTGCAACATATCGATTCAGACGAGAGCTGTAATGTTAGTCTAATGAAAGGCTGTGAAAACAACCTCCAGGTCAAACTGCAGTCTTTCTCAACAACCTTATTTGACTGTGTTGTTTATTCCTCCTCCCCCCCCCTCCCCCCCTCTACTACATCTACATATTTGTGTTTCTGTGCAGCAATTGTTATTCTGTACCATTCTGTGCTTCTGTGAGTGAAACATCAGCTCACAAACCCCTGCAGCTAGAAATCTTTGAGAATATCAAAAACAAATATGCCTGCTTTTGTATTCAAATACTATTGCCTCCAGTAGGGTGTAGAACTCATAACAGAGATGATTACTTTGCCAATCTCTTCTATCTCGTGTCGTCTGTCGGCAGGTATGAGAGCGTGATCGCCACGCTGTGCGAGAACCTGGACTCCCTGGACGAGCCGGAGGCGCGAGCCGCCATGATCTGGATCGTAGGGGAGTACGCCGAGCGCATCGACAACGCCGACGAGCTGCTGGAGAGCTTCCTGGAGGGCTTCCACGACGAGAGCACCCAGGTGTGAACCCTGACTCCACAGACTGAAGTGTGTGGCGTGTGTGGCGTGTGTGGCGTGTGTGGCGTGTGTGGCGTGTGTGGCGTGTGTGGCGTGTGTGTGTTTCACTGGCAGACGCCCCTGAACCAATTTTTTCCATTGGCATCACACATGCTTGTTGAAAAGACCGTAGCTGGAGATAAGGCCTAGGAGCAGCCGAGGCGTTATATGGATGTGAAACCACGCGGCTCTGTGGACAACCAAGCTTTGATGTGATTTAACTTAGATATGATTCGATTTCTACCCTGTCGTGCAATCCAATAAGAAATATTATGGAGTCACGGCGACATCCAAGTGGGCTTTGTTCCCGCCAGAGTGCCTCTGTGGTAATGACCCAACACCGCACTTGGATTGCTACTGGAGAGTTTTTTTTTTTTTCTTCCCATCAAAGCTCCATAGAGTCTCCCTCTCCAAATTGGTTAGTGTTCGTTTCCACCCAGCGTCGAGCGTCCCGGTATCGAACGCGCCCTTTGCTTTGGGATTAGCCGTAGCTCCCTCTGTTTGGTTAGCTCGGGCTAAGCTGCCGTGTGGATTATTGGCCGTATTGACGCCGGCCTGTGTTGGCGGCCGAGGCCACGCTCCTAAATGCCATTTTACGAACATGCTGTCTCGCTGCCCTTTTTAAGATGGCTGTTTGTTTTAGATATGCCTTGGGATGCAGCGAGGAGTTTATTGCTTGCGGAGGAAAGGTTGTGTTTATGACCCGGCTCGTCTGGTCCACTGTTTGCTGTCCAGCACGTTATGTCCTGTTTTTCAGTTGCACGCTAATGGTTTTTTAAAGGACCCCTAGAAGGTTAATGTCCAGTCTAGCGTATGTCGGCAATGGTGATATATTCATTATTTTTTTTCATAGCATTTCTTCTCCCAACCAGATTACAATTTATTTTTAAAAAAAGAATTCTTTCGTAAATTACAACATTGATTGTACTGTTTCTATATACTATATAGTATGATACATATAAAGACTATTATCTTAAGTATTGAGTGGAGGTGTCTGAAAGTGTCCACTCTCCTCTGTTCTCTTTAGGTGCAGCTCCAGCTGCTGACGGCCATAGTGAAACTGTTCCTGAAGAAGCCTACAGAGACCCAAGAGCTTGTGCAGCAGGTGCTCAGTCTGGCCACGCAGGTGAGAAAACACACACACACACACACACAGAGACACACACCCCTCTTTGGATTTATACCTGTGTAGGAAGCTTTGTGAGGAGAGTTAGAGTCAGAGTCAGAGTTAAGCCTCTAGAATGGAGTTGAAATGCACAGCGTTTCTTACCGTTTCTTAATAAAGATCCAAAGTGCAGTACAACATCAGAAGTGCTCTGTGTTTAATAAGCAAGGCAGGAAGCTGCCCAGCACGACGCAGGATGCAAGTAGACAAGGTCAGGGGAAACGCAAGGGGGGGGGGGGGGGGGGTTCTGGGGGGGACAGGGGACCGGTGGTGAAAACACTGTGTGAAGATAGCGATGAAGTCTTGTCTTCATTAGAGACTAATTCGCCTCCCGGGGCCATCCTCGACGAGGTCCGCCGTTAATTCACAGCACTTCCTGTTGCCGTGTCGTGTCTTGTAAGCCGACACTGACCTCCCTCGGTCTCCGAAGCACCGTCCCCCCCCGTCCCCCCCTCATTTCCATAGCCCTGCCTCCCCATAACAATGAGGCTGGAGGAATGGGCTTGGCAGCTCGTCGGCGCCACAGGCCGCACGGTGATTGAGTGACGCCCAGGCCTCGCCGTCTCGTCGGAACGACAGCCAGTCTGACAGCTTGCAATAACGCTCTGCCAGAGTCACCGCCCGCGGAAATGTCCTTCCAATGCACGTCTCTTGATGTTTAGAGACTTTATGGGGTCCGTGTATGTCTTTGTTTTCCCAAATGACACGCTGGTTTATGGCGTGTGTGTGTTGTGTTCAATGTTTAATACGCAGTTGCTGTTTGTTTTATAACAGCAGTAAATCTTTTCCTCCCGACTTTGCTCTGAAAAGTTTTATTTTAAAAAGAAATGCAGTGCCACAGGGGTGTAAGCCATGCCAGGATTTCATCAGGAACTTTGTTAAACAGCACTTTAAAATTCCTTCTGGTGCTTCAAAAATATGACTCATTTACCCTTCAGCAGTACATTAAAAAGTGGGACACAAATGGAATACGGTATTATTTACAACATCGCTGTACATTTTCTGTGTGGTGCTATCGCCTGCGGCTTTGTCCAGCAGAGCAGAGTGTCTAGACCTTAGCTACTCGTACTATTCATCCCCCGTCCCTCCGTTTGCCTCTCTCCAGGACTCCGACAACCCCGACCTGCGGGACCGCGGCTACATCTACTGGCGCCTGCTCTCCACGGACCCCGTGGCCGCCAAGGAGGTGGTGCTGGCCGAGAAGCCCCTGATCTCGGAGGAGACGGACCTGATCGAGCCCACCCTGCTGGAGGAGCTCATCTGCCACATCGGCACGCTGGCCTCCGTCTACCACAAGCCCCCCAGCGCCTTCGTGGAGGGGAGCCGCGGCGTCATGCACAAGAGGCTCCCCGCGCGCACCGGCTCGTGAGTCCATCGCACGCACGCACGCACATACCACACATACCACACACACACACACACACATACCACACACCCACCAACACCCACACCAATAGTGACCCAGAAAGGTTGTTTACGCCTCAGTAATTCAACTGTGTTTTCCCTCTCAAAGGCCCCTACCTTATTAACTCTGTTATTGCCCTTGTATGCCCAATGAAAACGGCAAAGTCAAAGTGTGCTAAAACAAACTGTTGTAACGCTGCTTTGCTGAACGAGGTTGTGCTGAGGTTGTTACGCCTGCTACCCCTCTGCTCGTTACGGATATGTAGAGACAGAGAGAGTAATTGAATTAATGTCAGCTTCGTGTGTTTGCGGCTAATGGATCTGATTTTTCCGTGTTGATTACCAAAGCAATTAGGCTGTCCATATCAGAGCAAGCCATTAGCAAAAGTGCTGACACATTTTTTTCCAAACAAGGATAGACGTCACGGTCTGTTTACTATTTTATCCGTTGTTTGTCTCTCTGACCCGTGTGTACTCGGTGTTATTGTTTATTTTTCCTCTTCCTGCCAGAGGGGAGAGTGCGGAGAGCCCAGACACCGGCTCTGCTGCCGCCGGCTCCGCCTCCGAGGCGGCCCCCGCCGTCATCCCCTCCCAGGGCGACCTCCTGGGGGACCTGCTCAACCTGGACATAGCGCCCACCTCCACCCCCGTAGCTCCACCCCCCATCTCCGGCATGCAGATGGGGGCCATGGATCTCCTGGGCGGGGGTCTGGACAGCCTGGTACGTGTCTCTCTCTCTCTCCGCCCCCTCCCCCCTTTCCTCCGCTGCCCCCTCTGGAGCTAAGTGGTCTCAGAGCAGTCGTTTCAGCATTGCCCTGAAAGGCCGACTGGCTAACGATGTTTCTGAGCCAATAGGAGAGCCCACGTCTGACCGACGATCAATACGGGCCCCCCCACCCCCTCATGGGTGAACCAGTCGTTGCTAACGATCTCTGTTTTCAGCGCGTACCATGAAACCTTTTCATTCTTCTCTGTTTTTGACCATAATGTGTTTTCCCTGTCTTTGTTGTTAATGCTGCACCCGCAGATGGGGGACGAGTCTGAACCGGTAACTACTCAGGAGAGGGCGTAGGCCTAGAAAACACAGTGCATTGATTCACCTCCTCACATCAATACGCTGCCACATCACGAGTCTATCGTCTGTTTGCGTGTGTCTCTTTTCATGGCTCTCTGTGCACCTTCAACACTCTCTCTGCCATCCATTTTAGGCTGTTACTACTCCATCACCTATAGATCTAGATCAGTTATCAATTGTTCTTGCTAGCGTACACATTATCATCCATGTCCCTGAGGGCACAGGAGTCCACTCTCTCTTCTCTGACCACTGGACTCTGTGTTTACTCCCACCATCAGCCACACATCCCCCCTCGGAGGGAGATGCAGTCTCCCCAGTGCCAGCCTCAGTCCCCCACGTCACCCTCCGGCTCGGACTACAGCCCCACCGAGGTTGGTCCAGGGGGGCCACGGAGCTCTGGGAGCCGGCCTCAGCCCTAGACACCCTCTAGACATCCCTAGACATCCCGTCCTGTCTGCACTGCCCGTACCCCTCTGAACTATATCCCTCACCAGCAGTCAGTGTTTTTCTGGTGTAGTTTTTTTGTTGTCTTTTTTTTGGAGACTAGTGTATCGTTCCCTTTCTGTAGCTCCCACGCACCTGAGTCACCTGAGAACTTGGAGTCATCTTTAGTAGTAGTTTTTTTCTTCTGTTCTTTGCACCTCTATTATCACCGTTAGCTGGTGCTATCATGTTCCCCACATCTTTCTGGCCTAGACTTAAAGACTGTTCTTAGATATTTAGTTTCCTCCTAAGACCTCCTAATGAGCTGCAGTTAAGCATATGATACTGTTGCATTCCATACTGAAATGGAATATCTTTTAGCGCTTTCTGTGTCCGCACTAGTCTAAAACCTTAGTCTGGGCCGTGATTACAGTCCGAGACCGTCACCATTACAAACCCATATTTGTTGTCATTGTCTGAAACTGTCACCAATCACACAACCATGTTGTCTTGGCAACAGGCTCCTCCTCACATCCACCTCAGTCAATCTCTCCCCTTCGATCCCAGGATGGATATTCCACCGGAAAATGTAATATCTTACATGTATTCCTCTCTCTCTCTCTCTCTCTCTCTTTCTCTCTCTCTCTCTTTCTTCAGCTTGGTGGGGACATAGGTGGAGGAAGCCCTGCTGTAAGTTCTTTTGTACTTTCTTTCAAACATTTGTTTTGAAGGTATTCTTTGTAAAGTGTCTTTGGATGCTGAGTAGCTATCTGAAAAGTATTTTGTGTGTGTGTGTGTGTGTGTGTGTGTGTGTCAGATGGGGGCTGCTTTTGGGAATCCTCCTGCTGTGATGCCTTCCTCGCTCAACGCCCCTGTCAGCAGTGGACTAGGGGATTTGTTTGATCTGGGAGGGGGAGTTGGCATGCCAATGGGAGCTTATGTACCTCCCAAAACAGTGAGTTATCTCCCAAACGTATGTCAGCATATTAAATTGATTGTCAAGTCAGCATATTTTTTATTCATAGATGCAGTACATGAGTGTTTTTATTCAGCAGAAATTATTAACTGCTTCCCCCCCCCCCTGTGTTTCAGGTGTGGCTGCCGGCCATGAAGGCCAAGGGCTTGGAGATCTTGGGCACGTTCGCCCGGCGGGCTGGGGTCATCCAGATGGAGGTGACCCTCACCAACAAGGCCATGAGCGTCATGTCTGACTTTGCCATCCAGTTCAACAGAAACAGGTGGATGTTGTGTCTAAGATAAGCTCTATATTTGGAATGAATCGGGGGGAAAAAACTGGCTGCACAAATCTGTTGTTGCCGTAGACTGTAAGTTGCAGACGATAGTACGATTTTGTGTGTATAAAAGTCAGTATTGGTGAAGTGTATTTGTAATACCTAATATGTATTTGTAATACTGTAATATTTAGGGAGCCGGGGACATGCAGTCCGGTGTCCTCCCCTCTGATAGAACGTGATGTTGGTGATGTGGCACCACACGAGCTCTGTTGTACTGCTTCCATTCCTAAACCTCGTCTTCTTCTCGGCCCGTAGCTTTGGCCTGGCCCCAGCCGGTCCCCTCCAGATCCTCACCCCCCTGAGCCCGAACCAGACCATCGAGGCCAGCCTCCCCCTCAGCACCGTGGGCCCTGTCATGAAGATGGAGCCCCTCAACAATCTCCAGGTAGCCTCCCGGCATTCCACCATGAGCCCGGCCGCCGAAGTGTTAAGCGTATTGTCGGAGGATATTAGCTTTCCGCCTCTGCGGCGCACCTCGTAATTACAGAGCGAGGCCCCAGTATGCTTTCAACCTCCGCTCTCAGCCGCTGCATCTCGTGTAAGCGGATGAAAAAGACCGCCAAAGCGAATCCCCACGCTGTAATGACAAAGAGCAGGGATGTGACATTGAAAGCCTCTCGTCTGCAGGCTTAATAATTAGTTAAAAAATGAGCCGCACATCGGGGGGGTGTTCTTTTTGATCCGGCGTATTCATATTCAGGCCCTGTCCTCAGTGTTGCCTCACCACCACGACTTCGCGGTCCTTCCTAAGCCCAGCAGCAGCACTCAAACCCCCCATGCTCTGTCTGGATAGAGGGCCTGCTACCAGCCTCCAGACATATGTGACCTATCCGAAAATATAGACACATTTAAAGATTTCTAGTCAATTAGAAATGCGAATTAGTTCCATAGTTTGTGTGCTGCCCTTGAAAATGTCCGATCACCAAGTTCTGAAGTGTGGATTTGGGGATGAGCAGTTGACCAGCCGTGGAGGATCGGAGTGACGATGGGGTCGAAGGAGGTTAGAACGGTTGGGAAGAGCCGTAGACAGGAAAGAAAAATAATTTGTAATTGATGCGCTGAGTGACAGGAAGCCAGCGGAGGTAACAGAGGACGGGAGGGGTCACGTGCACAGATGATTTCATCGAGGAGACGAGACGAGCAGCAGAGTTATGAAGCGTGTGGAGGTCATTGGAGTGAAGTGGCACTGGCGCCGAAGAGAGGGGAATCACGGCAATGAAGACGGCAGGAAATTAAGGAGTGAACGAGCGGTGCAGCTGCACTGTGGGAGAGGGACGAGCTGATTTTGGCTATGTTCCCAAAGAAGGAGATTAAGACCACGTCGTTGGCGAGAGAGAGAGAGAGATGCCAATTAGGATTTCGGTTTTTATGCTGTTGATTTTGAGATAGTTGTCCTGCATCCAGTGGTTAATTATAGAGAGACAGTTTTCAATGTTGCTAAGTGGTGGTTTATCAAGTGATTTGGTGCGTTTAATTCTGTGTTTCATCAGAATAGCAGTGGAAGTAAAAATTTGATTAATGCTTAACAATTGTCCTATATAATTATCTGCAACAAAACAGAATTCATTCATATTTTGATGATTAAAAATGGTCCTTGTCCTAGTGTAGCCAAGTAACGCCACAGCATGACTCTACCACTAGTAGGGATGGGCATTTTAGGCCATATCACTATTTGAATATTCTATCAATAATATTTCGATTAATCGATTAACCGAAATAAAAACATAAAATGAAAAAAAAAAAATATATATAAAATTATTATTTATTTATTAAAAAATGTTTGCGCTATAGCAAACTTGTAATGTAGCCTGAAGGGCTTCCGTGATCTGGCCTTCGCTAAATAAACATATTCCTTTTCCAATTTCTGAACATTTCTTTCTCTGAAACATTTGGACAGATTGTCTTTGATCTCTGAGCGGTAGTCGGTGCAATAAAGTGCATGTGTTTGTATCGGTGATCCAGCGCACTAGCAAAGAGCACTCTCGTGCCTTTAGTTGGCGCGCTGCCTGCAAGTTTAAACTACTTGTGTGAAAAGCAGGGAAAATGTATCTAATTCATTGAAATTGTGTTATTTATTTCTTCTTTATACATGTTTCAATGGCATTGGTGTACACGTTATAAACAGGATGTAATCAAAATCACTAATGAATAATATTTAAATTAACTTTAGGCAAAAATATAAGTAAATAACTGCAGCTATATTCGAATACCCACATCATTTAGAATAATCGAATATTCAAATAATCGTGCCCATCCCTAACCACTGGCGTAACCATTCTTGAGAATAGGTTAAACGTCTGTAAAACAACAAAAACAAAATGTCAACCAGCGTATACTAACGTCTCTACAGCAATGTAACTAATGTAGCTATAAGGTTCTTAGTGGGTAAGGTTGTTGTTTGGAGCTGTTAATGTTATTGCTCCAGTTTTTTTGTAAATGGGCTTGTAGAAGCGTAAAGGGCTGTAGAGTAGGCGAGGCGGACATTCTAGTTCCAACAGAGATTGTTGCTGCACGTCCAAATGCTTTATCGATTGGCCATTTCCCAGCTTTGTTCTCTAATTTGTCGCAGCCCTTGCACTCGAGCTGCACACCTGATGAGTGTTATATTCAACAAAAAATAAAACCAATTGATTCAGCCCGGTCCCGCTGTTATGAAAACATGCCAACAAGGAACAGAAGTGTCAGGAGCCCCTTATTAAAAGTGAGAGGTTACGGTAAGAATATCAGGTGATACCCCCTCTTGCTCTGACCAACTGGCACTGTACCAGGAGCCAAGATGGCGTCCTGAATGATTCAGCCCATTTGCGCGGTCATCATCATTCTCATCATCGTCATCCTCTCCAAAACCAACTCACCTCCGCTTGTCATTGTCCCGATAAGAAGCGGTTCAATCAATATGCTGCCCGAGGCTTCTCCCTCTCCGCGCTGGGCCGTCGCCAAAACCTCGACACTTTTCTGAAAGTCGTTTGAAAGAAGTTGGATAGGCGAAGGCTGAAAGAGGTCTGTGTTAACTTCACCTGGTGGATGTTTCATTCCCCAAGGGTCGGGGACGTGAGCGTTTCACAAATATTGTTGTTGTTTTGTTCTTGGTTACAGTGCATCCGGAAAGTATTCACAGCGCTTCACTTTTTCCACATTTTGTTATGTTACGGCCTTATTCCAAAATGAATTAAATTCATTTTTTTCCTCAAAATTCTACACACAATACACCATAATGACAACGTGAAAAAGGTTTTTTTTTGATTTTTGCAAATTTATTAAAAATAAATAACTAAGAAATCACATGTACGTAAGTGTTCACAGCCTTTGCCATGAAACTCAAAATTGAGCTCAGGTGAGCTCGGGGGAGAAGGGCCTTTGTCAGGGAGGTGACCAAGAACCCGATGGTCACTCTGTCAGAGCTCCAGCGTTCCTCTGTGGAGAGAGGAGAACCTTCCAGAAGGACAACCATCTCTGCAGCAATCCAACAATCAGGCCTGTATGGTAGAGTGGCCAGACGGAAGCCACTGATCAGTCAAAGGCACATGGCAGCCCGCCTGGAGTTTGACCAAAATACACCTGAAGGACTCTCAGACCATGAGAAACAAAATTCTCTGGTCTGATGAGACAAAGATTGAACTCTTTGGCGTGAACGCCAGGCGTTATGTCTGGAGGAAACCAGGCACTGCTCATCACCTGGCCAATACCATCCCTACACTGAAGCATGGTGGTGGCAGCATCATGCTGTGGGGGTGTTTTTCAGCGGCAGGAACTGGGAGACTAGTCAGGATAGAGGGAAAGATGAATGCAGCAATGTACAGAGACATCCTGGATGAAAACCTGCTCCAGAGCGCTCTTGACCTCAGACTGGGGCGACGGTTCATCTTTCAGCAGGACAACAACCCTAAGCACACAGCCAAGATATCAAAGGAGTGGCTTCAGGACAACTCTGTGAATGTCCTTGAGTGGCCCAGCCAGAGCCCAGACTTGAATCTGATTGAACATCTCTGGAGAGATCTGAAAATGGCTGTGCACCAACGCTTCCCATCCAACCTGATGGAGCTTGAGAGGTGCTACAAAGAGGAATGGGCGAAACTGCCCAAAGATAGGTGTGCCAAGCTTGTGGCATCATATTCAAAAAGACTTGGGGCTGTAATTGCTGCCAATGGTGCATCAACAAAGTATTGAGCAAAGGCTGTGAATACTTATGTACATGTGATTTCTTAGTTATTTATTTTTAATAAATTTGCAAAAATCTAAAAAAAACTTTTTTCACATTGTCATTATGGTGTATTGTGTGTAGAATTTTGAGGATAAGGCTGTAACATAACAAAATGTGGAAAAAGTGAAGCGCTGTGAATACTTTCCGGATGCACTATATTTTCTCTTAACCTATTTTAATAGATTTTTATATTTACAAGGAGTATGTGATTTCATATGGTAGGAATGGGGAATACTTGATGGATATTTAGACCCCCCAACACTCACATACACACACGCACACACACATGTGAATGTCCTTTCAGAGCACTTGAAAACAATGACTAACTCATCTGTTGCTCCCATATCCCTTTTTCCTCTTTCCTCCCCTCTCTCTCTACACTCGTCTCTCTGTGCAATCACTCTCACAGGTGGCTGTGAAGAACAACATTGACGTCTTCTACTTCAGCTGCCAGTACCCCATCAGTATGCTGTTTGCAGAGGACGGGAAGATGGGTGAGTGAGCGTCCGCCCGCCTCCACTCGTTCTGCCACTGGATTCATTTGACCGTTTCCCGAAACGCAGCGGACGTGGTAGTCCCTACACGTCACGTCAATCTCCTGAGTGCCTCGCCGCGGCCCTCTCAAGGCGCATGTGTGTGCGTCATGCGACAGCGTCCGCCGGCCTGTTTTTAACATGTGCATTAGGAGGCCTAATCTGCTGTTTATTTGCACGTTGTACTTGGAACCACGATGTCCTTCTCGCCGTGGTTTCGTCACACGGCGTGTGCACTGTTGAGCAACCAATGGCAATCTTCTCTGAGACCCACTCTATAGATAAGGTGGTGGAGGGCAATTTGCCGCCGCTGTTTCATGTCCCTGTTCCGGTTGATCCATTGCGGGTCGGGAGTGGGGGCCTTCCCCCTGTGGAGGCTCCATATAATATTTATGTATTTTTTTTATATTTTGCGGTGCTACTTTTTTCTGGGGGGCAAAATCCTTTTGCTAAATTCTATTGGCTTTTGACTTGTGTGTTCACAGAGAGACAGGTGTTCCTGGCCACATGGAAAGACATTCCCAACGACAACGAGTCTCAGTTCCAGATCAAAGACTGCCACCTGAACTCCGGTAAGGGACATTAAGAGAGAGAGAGAGAGAGAGAGCGCAAAAGCAAGCACGGGGTCTGCCGTTGTAGTGAAGTCTGCTTACATTTGCTAATTAGGTGCAGTCACCTACAACGTTGACCTGTGGGGTAGGTTTAACAGTTAGAACAGAAGACTTGTAGAGAGTGTCTGGTCCAAACTAATGACACGTAATGTATTTGATGAAAACCCATCTTTGTCTGCCTGCCCTTATTTGCTTCTGTTCATTTAGTTATAACACAGGCGTGTGAAATGCAAGACCGGGGTGGAATTACTAATCAAGGCTTAATGGAGTTTTCCCCCTAACAGATTACATTTCCAACGCCTTCATAAAAAGAAAGGATTTGAACTATTGCATGACAGACTGACAAAGACTTGGAAGGAAAGTTAATTCTATAGTAAATTGGAGCGTTCATTTTAGCTATTCAAACATGAGACTGAGACAGTTAAATTTGGCCAAGGCCATTGAATATAGTTTGCGCCTGAAAGGAAAATAGCAGTGCCAGCTACGTCAGTCAGACCACAGACCATGACAGGAGAGTCCGATCGGCTACTCTCAGAATAAATTCACGTCTCAGTTGCAGGAGTCGAATAATACTCTTTTCTATTCTCGGCAACAGAAGGGCTAGGCAAAAGGATTCACTCAAAAGCTGCTGCCGCCATTACATTATATATTTTTTTTAACAATGTCTCTTTGTGCCTGGGCAGATGCCGCCTCTAACAAGCTGCAGGGCAGCAACATCTTCACCATCGCCAAGCGTACCGTGGAGGGCCAGGACATGCTCTACCAGTCCATCAAACTGTCCAACGGCATCTGGGTGCTGGCGGAGCTGAGGGTGCAGGCAGGAAACCCCACCTACACGGTGAGCACCGACAGGCCGCGCCCATCACGGCAGGCCAGGGCCGTCGGCCAGATAGCGAGTGTTTGGGACACCGTGGGATGTCATAGAGTCAGTCACTTCCCATGGAGTCAGACGTAACCGTTCCCCCCGCGCCGTGGCAGTTCAAGGTTGCGCCTGCTGTGGAAACAGGGGGACCGTAGCTTTAGGACGGGGATTGTAGCACACCTCAGGGGGGATGAGTGGTTTAACAGCTGGAAGGGCCAGTGTGTGTGCTGTCGTCTGGGGATGGTGGTAGGACTGTGTATATATTAGGGTTGTCACAAAACCAGAATATTCCCTACGTTACTATAACAGCAACAGTAGCACAATACAAAGTTGTATCATGATGACACTGCAAATGCAGGAGATTTTTTTCCCCCTCGCTCAAACAAATGTACATTTACATCTATGTGACACGTGGCTGCTTATGTGTTTACTGTTAAGCAGACTGCTTGTGGGGATGGAATGATTATGCATAGCAATATTATCGACCGAGTAATGAAAAATACCTGCAATAGGAGATTAACTTGAAACACTTAGGCTCTCGACTCGTGGACAGCCAAACACAATGTACCAATTTGTGCCACTCTACTACACATGACCTTCTCATTTGTAAGTTTGGCATTTGTGCTAGCATTTTCTTGTCCGTGGGGTGGTATCCTTCAGTGCACACTGTCGACCGTCCTCTCCAGACTTAATGCTAAGGTGTTTTGCATGGCTCGTCCAGTCAGTGACCTTGACTGTGGCTCCCCCTTTCCTCCTCATTATCCGGAGTGCAGTGAGGAGCATGTTTTTATTAATTACACGACGTTTAAGGCCAGCCCGGCTCCTCACCGGGGGCCCGCACATTTATACCGGTCGCCTCTTTTAACTGCCGGGTCCAACTGTCTCACATAGCTGTAGAAAGTCATAGCCTCCACGTAAATGTGGATTTTACGCTACAACCCATTCCAATTTAAACGTTGTTATCTCAGAATGTAGGAAATGGATAAATAGCCTTTGTGGATGTTCGGGTTAGGTTCCGAGTTCAACGCACGCTAGCCAGAAGAATGCGTTAGTTTGTTAGACCCCATGTTTGTTTGATTGTGTTATCTGTGTCTTCCCGGTTGTTCAAACGAGTGTGTGGTTTTGATGTTTTTTTGTTGTGTTTCCCTTTGTCTTTGTCAAATCGTGCCGTCGCCTCCTTGTACAGGACATGGAGGTTTGTTTGATCCCATTTGTTTTTCCCCTCCGCTCTGATCTTCTGGGTTTTGCCGTCTGTCTGTCTGTCTGTCTGTCTTCTCCGTCGTCTTGTACTTCTTCTCTCCGTCCTTCTCCTTCTTTTGTATCGAACATGTGGAGAGGCTCGCCGACTTCCTCTCCTTTCCCGGCACCGGAAGATTTGAGTTTGAAGCGTTGAGTTTTAAACTGAATACGCTGACTAACACATTGCGCGGCTTGCACTTTCCCATCTCTCGTGGCCCTCTCTCTCTCTCTCCCTCTCCCTCTCCCTCTCCCTCTCCCTCTCCCTCTCTCTCTCTCTCTCTCTCTCTCGCTTCCTGCTTCTCATGAATCTGTCACGTGACACTCCCAGCAGTCCTTCGGTGTGCAACTAATAACAGGACGATAACAACAACCGTGCCACTTTTCGGGTCTGTTTTCCCCCGTGCCCTTTAGAGGAGGCTATTAAGTTGACGTGAGCTGTTATCCTGGCGCGCCATCCCGCGGAGCGCCAGGTGACCCCGCTCCCGCTCCAGCGCTGACCTATTCACAGTTTGGTTCGAAGCCACGGGGGTTCAACTGGACCGAGCCCCGCTTAATTGGCTGCGTCTCTCCCGTGATGCCTTGCGACTGGTGTCGCTCTCTTTTGAAGTGAAGTTCAGGGGCCCTCGTTGGCTCCTTTCCCCTGTCCCCATGGCAACCGCGAGACCAATGGCACGAGCAGATTCTTTTTTTTCTTTTTTTTTTACGACTCAAGTAATTGCAGGGGTTTGTGTGTGAGAGACAGTGTATTAAAACCCAGGCGGGGCTACCACAGCCTACGTCTGGATATCAACCTTCACACCTTTCTGTATCCAAATTGGGTGTCATTCTCGTCGTCTCGCCTCCTCCTTTCTCCACTTCTCCTCGTTTTCCCGCTGATCTCTTCCGCTCCGGTTGTTTAAATCCTCGTCCTGCATCCTGCTAATTATACAATACTCTAATTCTTCTCTCTCCCACTCTCACACTGTGCCCGAATGGTGTCTCACACAGACTCCGTGTTCAGGATGTTACAGCCTAAAGATTGAATACCCCAGCTACAGTATCCCACCGGGCTTAACGACAATAAAGCACCATCCTCATCTCTTCCATCCCAACCCCACGCTGACAGGAGAGTGCTCTCCTAATCGTTTGCTGGCAGCAGAATGCATTAGCAAAGAGCACTGAGTGCAGGGACACGACACTCCAGGAAGTGTTCAGTGAAGTGTCCCCGTCCTTCTCCAGCAGCTCAGCACGGTACCCACAGGGCTGTGCTGAGAGAAACCCTGTGTCAGCACCGCAGGGCTCCGGTGGGATTGGATGGGTCACCATGGCAGGGACAGACCGTAACCCATCCACGGGGACAGACCGTAACCCATCCACGGGGACAGACCGTAACCCATCCACGGGGACGACGTATTGGCGTATTTTTAGGGGGAGCACAGATATAAAAAGAAACAAGAAAGCTGCTTCCCCCGGTGAAACGAGCGTCAGATCCAGTAGCTTTTTCGATTCGGAAAACATCAAAAGCAGGAAGGAAGGGAAGCGAAGCAAGGTTGGTAGGAAGATAGAAAATCGAAAGGGGGGGAAAATATTCTGCCACTAGCTGATAAGACGTCATAAAAGCCAGCAATTACAATGCCTAAGAATTTCCCTCCGACAAATAAAACCGTGTCGCAGGGGAAAGGGGTGATGGGGACTGAAGAGGTGGTTCTGGTGTTTCAGTTACTCAGTTTCCCATTTTATGCGTGAGCTGGTAAATCTGCGCAAATAATTGCTACAAGTCATCCTGGTACTGTTGCATTAAAGGAAACGCATCAAAGTTTTTCTCTCGATCAAAGTCGCGCGGTATGTTAGTCCAGCCCTGTTGGCCTAATCAGTAAATGCTTGTGCAATTAAGTGCTTGTTCTCATTTTGGTATGCTTTACAAAAGCCACGGGAAGCCGCAGTGGCTGCAAATAATAAAACAACCAACAAAAAGAGGATGTATGATTATATAACCGGTTTTGTTTTTTTGACTAGATGTAGCTGTGACACGGATCCGTTTTTATGTCTGCATGTAAACCCTGCTCTCTTTGCTTCCGACGTCCTTCAATAACCCTCGAGTCCTCAACATCTGCCCCGCTGGCTGTAACTACTAAACCACCATTTTGAGATCTGCGATTGTAATTTTGTAACGACTTTGTCTCGCTCCATCTCAGGTGTCTCTGAAGTGCCGGGCGCCGGAGGTGTCCCAGTGTGTGTTCCAGAGCTACGAGGCCGTGCTGAAGAACTGACGGGCCCAGGACGCCGACGCCACGGACTGGGGAATGACTGGGCTCTGTCGGTCACGCTCGCTCACCCCACTTTTGATCTACTCAGCCGCCTGTAACACCCACCCCAACCCTTTCTTTCTTTCTTTTCTTCTCTCCCTGGTCCGCCGGCTTTGTAGGACTCCCTCTTCTCTCTGCTCGGTGCCGAGTCACCAACCCTGACCTCCCGTGTGCCAGGGAAAATGTGGCTCCTTCTTCTCTTTTTCGTAGCCCTTTTCATTACCGAGGATGTTTTTTGTTTATTTTTGTAAGAGGTCCTTGTCTTAATCCTGACACACTGCCCGTTCGTCGCTCCAAGGCTGCTGAGCTATCGGACTCCCTTTCAACCGAAGTAGTCCACATCCTTGTTGTGTCCCTGTTTGTTGATCAACCGCAACCTTTTTTCGTATACAAGTACCTGAAATGGTTTGAATAAATACAAAGACCTGATATTGTACTCCTGTTAGGACTGCGATAGCTTTATGAAGGCTTGCCTACCAGTGGTCTTTCCTCCGCCCTCCTGTCATTACACGCGCTGAGTCTAGTCTGCCTACAGCCTCCCGTTTCCCACCACTGGTTATTAGACAACAGGCCGTTTGATAGACCAGAGCCCCAGTGACTTTTTATCTTATCTCTGCATGATTATCTCTCTCTCTCTCTCCATTCTGTGATTATCTCGCCCCTGCGCCTCGGCAAATTGGCATCTATTTATAGTGTCTGCAATCAGCCGTTTGAATCTCCTCTGTCAGCATACCTTTTATTTGGAGTTATTTTAGACTAAGGCGTGACGGTGCGAGGCCTATCTTTTGCCACCTCCTGAGCCGTAAGTGCGCCTGCTTGTCCTTACGGCAACACCCCTCCTCCCACCCAGTCTCTCCCCCGTCTTTCCCTCCCCTCAGTGTCTGATTTAAAGTGTGACGCCCTGAATTAGAACAGGTGACAAGTTCTTTCATTTTCCTTCCTGATGGGCGTTTCCTGTACCCGGATTATTCAGTCATTTCTGTGTTCGAGGTACTCTACCATCTCGTAGAGCAGTCTTTCTTTTTGTGTGTGCGCGCGCGTACATTTATAAGTTGCCGTGCGTTTTATGTTTTGTCTGTTAGCCTGCTTTTTGTTCATTTTTACGAGAAGGTGGTTGGGAAAAAAGAACCGTTACGTTCCAGACCGTTCTTTTTGCCTCTGCCTTCTTTCCCTTAGTCATTCCATGAAGTGTCCCATGGTTTGTGTGTGCAGTGTACTAGGTTGAGATGAGGGTGAGGAAGGGGCCACACAGGTTTGGGAATGCTGTGTCCGCTGCGTGCTCCGTCAATCAGAGCTGCTATGGCTCTCCGCCAGCTGGTGTGTCTCTTTCTCCCAGCGTAGCATGGTCAAGTACCTCACTAAGAAAAGTAAGGGTTTAAGAAAGCATTTGTTACCCAGTACCTAAATAGTAAACTTCACTGTGTCGGTAAAAAGATAATCATGTTTTATCTTTGTATGAAGGTAATTAGAGCAAATTTAAATAACCATTTTACCGTACCAGTCTCTGAAAATGATTTGGACATATAGCTTTTTTTGTTATTGGACTGCAAATCCTCCTGATAGCTATACAAAGTGTATGCACTAACCCCTTCACCATTGAAGTTATCTGGCGTATGGTGAAGGTTGATTCATGTGATGAAATGCTGTACAAAATCTGGTGATGGAAAGATCAGATGTTTTTGAATGACTTTATTGTGTGTACATCATTTGAAACAGAACTATTAAAATCTGATATATTAAATTGAGTTTCTTTCTTTTATATCGCAACAAGGGGCTGGATATAGAAGTGTATGGAGTATGGGAGGGAGCAATTGGCATATATTGTGCAAGTCTCATCTTAACAAATAAACTTTGTTCACTTTCTGTCTCGATAGTGATCGGCAGTGACCTTTTTTAAAACGTTAATTACTGAGCTCTCTTGGAGTGCTAAGCTTTTACCCAATTTTTTTTTATTATTGCATCGTTGAACAGAGTGTGCAGCTTGGCATACCAATGGAGCAGCTCTTCCCAGTCAAGTTGTTCAAAATTGAGAAAAAATTCAGAGCTTTTTCCAGGAACTGGTAGCTAAAAATAACTGGCAGACTCGAACTTGGGGGTTTGAATAGAAAGCGAGCAGTGGGGAGTGTGGACCAGTTTTACATGACTGAATCGAAACTCATAGCTGGGGGGGGGGGGGGGATCTAAGCTCTGTTGCCGAGCTAACTTGACTCATTACTTCCTGCATTCTTTTTATGTTTTAATGTATTTTGTATGTATCTGTAAATTTTTTGGCAATAATGAGTCAAGTTTTTAATATATCACTTTTTATATTTATCTGTTACACCTTTTATACTTAACCCCGAGGATGCTTTACAGAACATTCCTTTCCAGAGATTCCAATTACAGAATGTCAGGGGAGCAGCTGCTGCCGCTTCTATTGTGGGAAAATATTAAATCCAGCAATGCTGCCATAGATTGAAATATAACCAACAGGAGGTGCCACGACCTATGATGTTAAAGATACACTGGACTATTGTCTGTAAAGTCTCTGCAAGTTAACTGTCGATGGGTAAACTGCAGTTTCGTTTGGGTTTAAAAAACAACAACTAGAAGTTCTTCATTTAAAATAACATTTTAGACATTTAAAAACGTTTAAGTATTAAAACATTTTAATTTTATGATCGACCGAATGTCCATCTCTGGGAGTTTAATGTTAGAATAATTTTTCTCTCAATCTAACTAAAGACATTGCAATGGATTATGCAAACAGCCTGCTCCCAGGTTGTGCACCCAATCGATCATCTGAAATGTCTTCGTGACCTTGAAATCAGTGTTGAATGGTAACTAAAAAGGTCAAGAGAAAATGTTGATTGTTTTGGCCTTATCTAAAAGAACAAGGAAATGTTTTATACAATATTGTGGATGCATTTATGTTTTTCCAATAGTGATGGATGGAGCATTGGATGCCCCCTTCTCTTGCTTCTGGACCCCAATCCGTCATGTGAGAACCTCAGCTGATGCTTGCATTGAAATGGAAGCGCAACCGAACAACATTAGGCTCCATGCAATATTGGATAAACGTGGGCTGGCTATGTCAGATGGGTGGGAGCGCATATATTTTAACCAAATCCTATTTCTGGCTCCTACATACATTTTGGTGCCTGTTGATCTATTTATCCATCATAGCAAGAGGTCTTTGTATGCCCATAAACTGTCACTTGCTCTGACCTTGCAGGCTGGGCCAGGCAGTTTTTTGTACCTGTATATTTGCAGCAATAGTAGAATAGTGAAAAATATAAACCAAACACGAAGCGTAACAAACGCTTATTCGGGTTGCGCACGCGTAGCCAGCACACAAGCACACCCCTCCAGCACGCAGTGATGTCTATTAGATGACCATACAGCATTCGGAGATCGCTTGCGTTTGGTCGCCCCCTTTTTTTAATAACATTATTGTTACTAATTTGATCGTCTGGTTGCTGGTGTGATAAGAGAGAAATGGCACTTGTAGAACACGTGGGATTCTATCTAAACCGGTTGGTTGCTGTGCGTAAAGCCTGAGTGTGCGCGGGGACGGTTTCAGTCGTATTGGTGCATGCATCAGCTGAAGATAAGTAAGAGATGCCGACTTCAAATAAATGAGAATGGGCACCTCTAATTTATGTTTCCGTTTACATTGAATGAGAGTATGTGGAGATTACGGGGACGGACTTTACGCTTCCTCAGAGGGTACGTGGTTGCTAGTGGATGTCCACTACAAATTAACAGAGTTTATCCCTTTTGGAATGCAAGACGTTGCGAAAACCCACCTTCTCAGCCCGAGCTTTTGAAAGCTGGAGTGACTGGCTCGAGAAAATGCATTAAGTCTGACATTTTTACCTCTGGATTTGGAGAGAAAATTATTTCCCAAAAGTTGTATTTTTTTTGGTTTATTTTTCCACTGAAGACGCAGGAATTATGTGATAATATCTGTTGTCCAACTGCTTAATTCATGAGCGATTAATATACTGCTGAATCTGCTATATAAAGATCGGAACTGTTGGTTCAATTCCGTTCGTAAATTTTTCCGCAGCTGTGGTGATTAAACCGACGCAGACCATTTCTGAGGGTCTGCAATTAGATTTGTTGTCGCTGTCCATGGTGCTGAATTTAAGTTACAGAAATGGTGGAGACACTAAGTATTGCCGTTATAGGTGCTCCTGGAGTCGGGAAAACTTCTATCATCCGTCAATTCATCTATAATGACTTTTCAGAGGTTTACACACCAACTAGAATCAGATATGTTTATAGACCTTCTGTCATTTTGAACGGCATCATGTATGAGCTGAAGATTTTGGATGTCCCGCCAATTTCCTCCTTCCCTTCCAGCTCGAACCAGGTAAATATAAAGTTTTTGTATAGACCATTAAAAAAAAGAGGGAAGGGATTAAGATATATCTCTTTAAAATTTTAGGCAGGTGCTTGTTGTGTAGTCTGATGGGTGTATGATCGCAACCCTAATCTAACTTTTAGGTGGCCAGTTATATGTTCAGGTAATTTCCCAAAAAATTAAAGAAAATACAGTTATAGGTTGGCTTTAATTTTTTTATGACGTGACATCCCTTTCACATATACAGTCAATCCAACATGCTATACTTTCGCTTATTGAGACAACAATTTGATTATTTTCCTTGATGCCCCCCAGAGTAGGTTACTAGTTGCTAGGAGACCCAATTGACTTCAGCCTTGCAGAGATACCTGACGTTGTAAAACTATCTTTCTCTCCTTTACCCCCGCTCTTAATCTGGCGGGCTCTACTCTAATCTGTTGCTGGATCACACGTAACCTATAGACCCTCAAAGGGCAAAGTAATAATAATAGTAATAATACATTTTATTTATGTAACGCTTTTCTTAAACCCATAAACGCTTAATAGCAGGAAAGTATAAAATAAATCCTGTTATTGTATATTCATATCCAGACATCATTGGCAATTTACTTTAATTTCATAGACAGCCAGCTGCCTCTAGCTTCTGGGAACCTTGATTAGACCCAGCGGACATTCTGGTCCCTGGGAGATACAGAGGTTGACAGATGTATGGCCAGGCAGATGGAGATAAACTTTGCAAAATGATTGTTCTTTAGGTCCATGGCCGTATGGCTTTCTTCATGACACAATTGGGGTTTGAATCCCCACTTCGACAACCAACCGGCTGGTTGGTTCCCGCAGGTCCTTTTTATTGCCTCATTAGTTTGAAACCAGTCGGCGCACATTTGCAATGATAGTAAACAACACTAAGAGGTGTTGTTTGGGCACCTTTGCAGTTTTCCATCCAATTCCGTCTGAAAACAAAAAGCATTTCGATATCCTCATAAAGTAGGTCTTTCTTTGTTTTAAAGTTAAATTAAACTGACACATTTTGGCTTATAAACTTAACTAGGTACTGTATTAAGTGGTAAAGAGAGCACACTGATCAACTGCTAGAAGCTGACCAAGTTAAATACAAAGACTAAATACCATTTTTAGAGTTGATATTGATGTTATCAAATCACAAAATTAGCTATTGGAATGGATTGTTAAACCTGGTCGGATTATAGAAAAGAAGAGAGTCTCCTTTTGCCAACCATATGCTTACCATATGCCTTCCAAATGTTTGTCTCGTGTGTGTGTGTGTGTGTGTGTGTGTGTGTGTTTGTGTGTGTGTGTGTGTGTGTGTGTGTGTGTGTGTGTGTGTGTGTGTGTGTGTGTGTGTGTGTGTGTGTGTGTGTGTGTGTATGAGAAATAGAGAGAGAGGGAGAGACCGTCAAATGACCCACTGCACTGCAGCCTCTATTGACAAGGCCTAAAGGAAGGTGTGCATACCCTCCACCTGTCCGTTGTGCCCCCCAAAATGCCTCTGAAGCTGGGCCGAAAGGGAACCTCCGATGCCTCTTGCCCTGGAGCTGGAGCACCGGTCTATTCACGCTGCTGGTCGTTACCACGCTCTCTCTCTCGTCTGCTGTGGGGAACACGGTGCTTCTGTGGCACCAGCTGTGTGTTCTTCCACACCATCTTCCGTGCCACTGAGAAAATAAGATAGCGCCAGGAAAAAGGGGAAGTAGCCACAGCCACCAGAGACCTCCTGAAGTTTGGTACGCAAACATGGGTTGAGTAAACTGCCATGTGGGCAGCCAGCAGTGATGAATAATTCCAACAGTGTTTAAAACAGGGGGGAAATGAGGATAAATATTCATTCGAAAAGGTCTCTGGACTCTGAATGCAGTTCATTATCTCCAGTCCACCGAGAGCCTCATTTTGGGTTATCGGATATCTGATTTACTGGCCTCTCGATTGAACAGAGCTTATTAACCCCGACAGGAGACAACAATGGCAGGTATTCACAGGATTTCCCTTTATGAAAGCAACGACGACAACAAAAAAAAAAACAGAAGAGAGATTGAAGGCGGTGTGAGTGAATGTATGCGTGCCCCCATTCCTTCCCCCTTCAGACATGGTGCCATTTGCTAGGCAAAGGGCCTCTTTATTGATTTACTGCTTTGCTGTAAAGGAGGCACAATGTAGTGGGTTTCTTTCTTTTGTTCTTTCGGTAGCTTTGAAAAATTTGCTTTTAAGACAGTTACACTGTGCAGCAACATCTCCGGAATAGCTCTAGTCTTTGAAGCAAAAGAAAAGCAGTATGTTCAGAGGGCAGCAGGTACGTGTCTGTCAGGCAGATTTGTGACAGCTTGTTTCCACTTGAATGCCTGAGACAACAGCCTGACCCCGAAAATAAACCGCCGTCTGTCTGTCTGTCTGTCTGTCTGTCTGTCTGCCTGCCTGCCTGCCTGCCTGCCTGCCTGCCTGCCTGCCTGCCTGCCTGCCTGCCTGCCTGCTGGCTGGGCTTCCCCTTGTCTCCCCAGGACAGGAGGTGGTGTCTCCGGCTCCCCTCTCCCGCTCCGCACCGTCACACGTCTAATGTATTCATGATCTAGCGGTCCGGACGCCGGCTTCTTTCTGCTCCCAAACTTGGCCGGGGACACGGTCAGAGGAAACCGAGGTGGGGGGGGGGGGGGCCTGATTGAGAGTGACTCTCATTATGTGGCAGCTTGATTGGATTTAAGTGCAGCGACATGCCGAAACACTGGGGGGAATAAAACAGTCATCTAGAGCGGAGAGGGTATGGCCGCTCCAGTCGATTAGACAGGTGAGACCATGTTTAATGGCCACGGTAGAAAGTAAAGGCTTACCAAAAGAGATGTCCTCCTCGTCTAAATGAACAGCCGGGGAGGGATGTGCGGCACGGAGTCATCCATACGCCTCCATGCTTACGCCATGTGGCAGGTTTTGGAGTCGCATCGTGTCACAAAAGACACATTTGAGTTTCCGAGAAAAGCTTGTTTATTTTATTTTTTTTGGCCTTCCTCCGTCGTTGAGAAGATGTGCCAGTTTATGGCCTTTTCAGTGTTTCAGAGCGGAGAGCACCACTCCGTTTTTCAAACTGCGCGGAAACTCCAGGGGGTAATAATCGTTTATTTGCCGTCTCCGTGTCTTTTTCTTTTGCTGTTTGCGTTGGGGAGATCTTCTGTCCCAGTGCACCAATAGGATGTAATGACAGATGGATTTAATCCCGA